>JAJOZX010002429.1:145000-257500 GCA_023014485.1 Bathynomus jamesi
TTAATTATAGGAAGGTTATGCTTAAGGAACATTAATTTTTCTGCCTTTTCTGCTGCCAGTCTGTTTCTCTTTTCATCATATATTAATCCAGCACTGCTAAATAATCTCTCGCTTTGTACGCTTGTTGGAGGACGTGCTAAATGTTTCCTTGCAAGTTTACTCAAGTATGGATAGATATTTGCGTATTTTTCCACCAACTAATAGGATTGTCACATGCAGCCAGGCGTTTTTCTTGGTGATAGCTCTCGATCATTTTTACTACATCTTTTGACATCGCGAAGGTCTCGTCATCGCTGCTTGACTCAAGAAACTGAGAGAGAGATTCTGTGATAGATTTGCTTGTTGAAGGTGTTGGTTCTGTCACTGAAACTTTTATTCTTTTGGTGGGTGGCGAAGCGACAGATTCAAGAGATTGAAGCTCTTCAACTGCTTTGCCAAGTGATGATTTAACTCGTTCTAATGTACTAGGTGAAAATAACTTAGCTTTGTAACGTGGATCTAAGTAGGTTGCAAGAGAGTAACTTTATACAAGAACAGCCTCTCGTCTTGTCGCTTGCATCACTTTTGCGCACAATGAACTAGTTCTATTATTATAGTAGAATTTGATAATTTCCGCTTATTAATGACGTTTTATCTCAACGGTCCACATCCGCACGACATCCGCAGTCCAAAGTGCGGATGCGGATGCAGATGCGGATGCGAGAAAATGTGCGGATGTTATGCGGATGCGGATGCGGATGTGACCTACATCACTAATATATATATGCTTACTATATATATGTATATATATATATATGGAACACTACAACAACATTATTGATTCACTTGAAAGTAATGAAAACTATGATGTACTATACACAGACTTTGCTAAAGCGTTCGACAAGTGTGACCATGGAATCATAATACATAAACTGAAATATATGGGAATAACAGGAAAAGTAGGGAAATGGATATATAATTTCCTTAGTGAGCGGAGGCAAGTCGTTACAGTACAAGGAGTATCTTCATCAGAATCAGAGGTCCTCAGCTCAGTACCACAAGGAACGGTATTAGCTCCACTACTCTTCATAATCATGCTAACTGACATAGATGAGGACGTTACCAGAGGCAGCACAGTAACATCCTTTGCAGATGACACAAAGATCAGTAGAAAAATACGAAAACCAGAAGACATAGGATCTCTACAAACCGACATAAACAAAATTTACAAGTGGACGGAAGACAACAATATGAAGTTTAACACCGAGAAATTTCAGCTATTACGGTACGGAAAAAGAGAAGACCTAAAGTCCATGGAATATTATACCCCAAATGGACAGGAAGTCCAGAGAAATTCCAGAGCAAAAGATTTAGGGTTGTAATGACAGATGATGCGAAATTTGAAACACAAAATAAGATAGCAGTAAACAGAGCAAAGAGAATAACGGGTCTGATATTGAGAACTTTTAAACGAAGGGATAGGAATGTAATGATCCCCCTACTGAAAACCCTGATAATACCCAAACTGGAATACTGCTCGGTCCTAACATCCCCATATAAAAAAGAAGACATTAGACAGCTGGAGGGGATTCAAAGAAGTTTCACAGCCAAGATCAATGGGTGCAAAGAACTAAATTACTGGGAAAGGTTACCAGAACTAAACCTATATTCACTGGAAAGGAGAAGAGAGAGATACACCATTATTTACACTTGGAAAATAATGGAGAAACTAGTCCCTAATCTTACTCTGAATCCCATAACTCCCCAAACAACGGTGGAAGGTAGAAACGGTAGACTGTGTCGTATTCCCAAATTGAAGGCGAGACAGGGAACATCCTTAACCCTGAAAGAAAATAGTTTTGTAGTGAGAGGACCAAAACTATTTAATCAGCTGCCCAAAGACCTAAGAAACACGAAGGGAGTTGCAGTGGAATGGAAATCTTCAAAAGAAGACTTGACGCCTGGCTCAGAACAATCCCCGATGAGCCGGGCGTACCTGGCTATGTGAGGTGGAGAGCGCAAGAATCCAACTCACTACTTCACCAGGCCAACTCGAGAGGAGGGGCGACACGCTTGACCTTCGCGAAATGAGAAATCATCACGTGGAACCTTTGTAAGGTTGTAAGGTAAGGTATATATATGTATATGTATATATATATGAATATGTATGTATGTATGTTTATTTTTGTAACCTATATATTGCCTTGATCTGTCCTTTCACTCCAGTGTTCCTGAGGATGTCATTAGACGAAAGCGCTTGAGCACCCGTTTGTGTTTCTTTTTTCCTTCGTGGTTTTATTCATCTATATATATATATATATATATATATATATATATATATATATATATATATATATATATAATAAACGGAGATAATATATATATATATATATATATATATATATATACAGGGTGGGCCGTAAGTTTCCATACATAGGAAAAATTAAACGTTTGTTTTTATGTTTCAGATACCCTAAGAATATGCGTTTGACGTAAGATCTTGTTTACTGATGAAGCAAATTTTTACGTCAATGGAGAGGTAATCGGCAAAACATACGTTATTGGAGTAATGCTAACCTAACTGGCTGAGTCCGACGAAGATGCAAGGTGCCGGTAAAGTGATGGTGTGGGCCGGGATATGGGGTGACAGAATTATTGGACCAATTTTTGTCAGTGGAAATCTTAATGCCGAAAGGTATCTTAACATGTTGCAAGAAGAGATTTTCCCATCCCTGCTAAACGAGGAAGGTAACTTCCCAGTTTACTTCCAGCAAGATGGAGCTCCACCTCATTATGGTCTTCACGTGCGTCGGTATTTGGATCAGCAGCAGTTTCCGGATGCTTGGATTGGTCGGCGTGGTCCTGTGGAGTGGCCTCCCAGATCCCCAGATCTCACCCCCCTTGATTTCTATCTTTGGGGGCACTTGAAGGCCATGGTGTATCAGGAAAAGATACGAGACATAAATCATCTAAAGGAACGTATCACCAACGCCATTACAAGCATAACGTCAACTGTGCTAATGCGTGTTCATCAACAGTGGGGAACACGTATTGAAATGTGTTTTCAAAACAATGGCAACCATGTAGAGCATATTATATAAATAAAAATGGTTGTCCATAAAATTTTTTTTATTTTTCCTATGTATGGAAACATACGGCCCACCCTGTATATATATATATATATAATAAACGGAGAGATAAAAATAAAAATTAAACATTAAAGGATTGTGGGAGGAGCATACAAATTTGTAAGGAAAAACTACCGATTTTTAGCACAAGATCAAATGAATTGTTTCCAACCGATGTTATAGATAATTAAAAAAAGAAAAAGAAAAATTTATACTGGAAATCTTCCCAGGTTTTAGCACGCCCTTCTTGTTTAAGTTCGATATATATATAAATAAATTGAAAAATAAAAGTTATTGGAGTAGCGTACAAGTTTACCAAAGATTTAGCGTTCTAACCTTCTTATCTAAATCTGTTCTGAAGGAATTCAAAACAACAGGATCGAGTTGAAAAAGACCTTTGCTTATGTTGAAGTTATTTGTAAGTTGGATAATGGCAGACTCAAGAATATTTTTATTAACAATGTTGCTAGAGTGAAATAAAACTGAAGCATTATTCCAATTAATACAGTGGGATAACTCTGACAAATGGACAAAAAGGGCACTGGACGACTGTCTTGTTCTATCGGAATATTAATGCTGTTTTATACGTGTGCAAATCCTTTCCCGTCTGACCTATGTAAAAGGAATCACATTGTTTACAACCAATTTTATAGATAATGCCTGAATTATTGGTAGGGCTATTTTTTACTATGATATTTTTCACGATATTGTTATATGAAAATACTACATTAATATCCAGAAGTTTAAGTACATTAGCAATGCCTAAAAAGCCCGGGAAAAATGGAAGTACTAAAATATTCTTTGACAAAGTACGAGTGTTATTATTCACACGATAGAAAGTTCGTTTTGCTTTGTTGAGACAAGATTCCACAAACGCAGATGGATAACACAGATATCTCACTTCCAATACCGTTGATTTTTTCCAATTCGGCATCGCTGTATTCCGGACTGGCGATCCTAAGGTCGCGGAGAAACATTGAAGAAAAAATGGCCTTCTTAGTGGGGGTGTCATGTCCCGAGTAAAAGTGTACGTAGGACAAATTTTTTTTTTTTCCGATAGATACTAAACTTAGAACCTGGGCTTTCCCTATGTACACGCACATCCAAAAACGGGATTGAGTTGTCTTGTTCCACTTCTAAAGTAAACTTAATGGAGGGGACTTGATCATTTAACTGAAGGAGGAAGTTATTCAGGTCACGATTCATCTGCCAGATACACAAAATATCGTCGACGTAACGCAACCAAGGGATGCCAACCCCCAGGATTCTCGGAATGTAAGTAATTTCTAAAAACTCCATATAAATATTGGAGAGGAGGGGCGACAAGGGGTTGCCCATGGCCATCCCAAAAACTTGTTGATAATACTCGTTATTGAAAGTGAATTTACAGTCTTTGATGCAAAGCTTAATAAGTTCCAAAACAATGTGTGAAGGTAGTGGCAGGTCATACTTATGTAATTCTAATTAATTTTTCTTTCTGTAACCTATATATAGGCTGTAACTCTATGTACTTCAGTGTTCCTGAGGATGTCATTAGACGAAAGCGCTTTAGCACCATTCTGTGTTTCCTTCGTGGTTATATATATATATATATATATATATGCCGGAGAGGCTACTGGGGAGACCGGGCTAAGTGCCAATAAAGTCTTTCGCTCCCAGTACGGGTGACGCCCTTAGGGCGTCACTGTGTTGGATGGTTGGGTGTCCGGGCCGGTGGAATTGGGGGGCTGGGGTCTTTGCGCCGTTTGGGGGCAAACTTTCGCATCACGGGGCCCCGTTTTTAAATCGACGGTGTGTCCCCTGGGGACGAGGTACCCCGTTCCAGGCGGTTTGCGCTCGGCCTCCCTTTCTCACCGTTAGACAGTTTCTCGCGGCCCCTGGGTCCGTTTTTCTCGATCTAATAACGTATGGATACTTCTATTACTTGCCCTAGAACTCGGGTGGTGGGGACCAGGCCCCCCGAGTCCTTTACCACTGGAAGACCATGTCGTGAGGGGGTCGCTGCTCCTCTGGCTACGGAACACTCGCATTCTCCTCCCTCGTCACCGACCGCAACATGTACCTCGACCATCCCTTTGGACACACCACTTCTGGAGCAGTGGTCCCACCCCAGCTCCCGTCAGCCAACTACGGGCAAGACAACAGGGTCCACGAAAGCCTCGCCCCGAAAACCAGGCATATCGCTCTCTCCGTATGCCCCTCTCACCCGTCATTGACCCGCCTCTCCACGGAGAGAGCCCCATGACGGACGGGGAAGTCGGCACCCACGTCTGTCCTATCGACCACTAGATGTCCCAGTCCACTTCGAACCAACAGCTTCCCTATCCCTACCCAGTATTCGCAAATTTTGTTATTTGCCCTACTTCTGGGTCCCTACCGTCCAACTCTGAAAGGACATTTCAGGCGATCCGCACGCGCAGCAACTCTAGCCGCAACGACGTCCGACCACAGAAGGACGGTTCTCTCCTTATAAAATCGCGAACAGCGGCAGAAACGAATGCCCTACTCTCCCTCACAGAAGTCCTCGGATGCTCGGTGACCGTTTCCAGTCACCCTCGCCTGAACCAGAGTCAGGGCACTATCTTCGCTACTCGTTTATTGACGATATCCGAGAACGAGTTATTAGAAGACCTCACACCCCAGGGTGTCATTAAGGTTATCGATTCACGTCTCGTCAAGGAGGCACCTCCAACCCCACCCCGCGCCTCCTCACGTTCAACACCCTAGTCCCTCCCGGTCATGTTGTGTGGGGCATGGGAGACCGCGCGTCATGCGAGTTCTCGGTCCGCCCATACATTCCAGACCCGACCCGTTGCTTTAAGTGCAATAAGTTTGGGCACGTCATTTCAGTATGCCGACAACCACAACAACTGTGCGTACGTTGCGGGGAAATCGCCCACCCAGAACGATGTCCCAACTCGCCTAAATGCTCAAACTGCGCCGGCACACATCCTTCTTCGTCTCGTGAATGTATTTTTTTTTTACGTTTGAGGAGGAGGTCCGGGCCCTGCCGGTGGCGGACTTCATCAGCCTCCGAGACGCGCGAGACAGAGTGCGGAGTCGGGAGGTGAGGCCGGGGGTCTCGTATGCTGCAGCCCTCGGCTTAGTTCCCTCGACTCGCCGTCCGGATCCGCCACTCAAACCCCCATCGACTACTAATCCCCCTTCCCGGTCGGGCCCCACGCCGGACCCGGCAGCTGCCTGTCCCCCTACCATGCCTACCCACCATGCCTACCCACCATGCATCTCCAAAGCTATACACTTTCCAGACCTCTGGAATCGGGACTCTCGGTTCCCGTCTCCCAGGACCCCGCTTTCACCGCACTCCGAGAACACACCCAAACCTAGCGCCCGGGGTAAATCAACGAGGCGGAGTCGCCGGAGTGAGTCTCCAGACTCACCGACCATCCAACAAGCCTCCCTCTCTCCTCTGAAATCTAAAAGGAGAACTCGAGCACCTACACTCTTAACCTCGCCTACGATGACCCTCTCACCCTCGCACTCACCCCTGCAGAAGTTGACAGTCGTTGCTGACGTGCACGAACCACCACCTAGGGCGAGACACGGGGCAGATCACCCCACATCCCGGGATCCAGTGGACGCGGCACTGGCACGCCTACATGGTGTGACCAGAGTACCCTCGGCCGCACCCCCGACCCTCATGGATATACCCTTACCCCCTGGTGCCATCTTCTCCACCCCACCACGGGAGCACCCTGGCTCATCCCCTTGTACCCCCACTGACCCGGCCCCTCTCGTACCTCCGGCTCTTCCCTCATCGGCCACCAAGACTGTCCTCTCCCCCACCCGCCCGGTTTTACTGGTACCCCCTGTCGTCACCCCGGGTGTCCCGGGAAACCACAAACAGGGAGGTGCCAATTTGGACAACGGAACCCTCCCCCGTTGCATGACCACTGAACCCTGTCTAGAGACTCCTCACCCTCTGAGCCCGCGACGGTCCCGTTCGGTTGACTCGGCCCCACAGTCCCCGAAGGGGTTGGCAGGTTAGCCGATTCCCTTGACCCGACAGGCCCCCAACTTATCCCCCGCCATCATGGACCTAGATCTCCATCCACAGTCTAACTCCCTAGCACCTTCACTCTCTCCACTTCTCCCTCGTCCAACAATGAACCCTCCGAAAGCGACGAATCTACAGTGGAACTGTAGGGGAATCTTCGCAAATTACGAAGGCCTAAATTCCCTGATTGCTTCTGCTTGTCCGGTGTGTGTGTGTGTGTCTCCAGGAGCTAATCCTGGGGACCAGACCGATGCCCAGCCCTACCAGATATTCTAACACTTCACGCTATACGGCGAGCCCCTCGAAGTGGTGACCACCGCCCGGTTTCTGGGCATGACCTTCGACCGACGGCTCAACTGGGTTCCCCACCTCAGGCACCTGAAACACACTCCAGCGTCCCCTCGCTCTTCTAGACCACCTTTCCCACACCACGTGGGGCGCTGACCGACGGTCGCTCCTCCGTTTTTACATCTCCGTGGTCCAGTCAAAGCTGGACTATGGGAGTGTTGTATACGGGTCTGCCTCCAGCACTTCATATCTTGGACCCGGTACTTAACAGGGGCCTCCGCCTCTCCACCGGTGCCTTTCGATCCTCCCCAGCTTCCAGCCTCCAAGCAGAATGTAACTACCTCCCTCTCACCCTCTCCTCATGCGGACCTACCTTCGCGCGCAGAGGCTGCCCTCGCCACTTCTGTGCGTGGCGATTTTAGAACCTCCACCCCAGGGTCAGAGCTGGCACTTCACGGAAGCGGTCCGCTCTTTTCTGGATCTTTCCAACATGCCCCCTCCTTCAGTCACCCCCATCTCGTATTATATCCATCCTCCCTGGCTCCTCGCCCTTATCAAGTTTTGCAGGGACTTATGTGCCCTGCCGAAAGCTACTACGACAGCTACAGTATACAGGTCGCTCTTCCAGGAACACGTAACCCGACACCTGGACGCTGTCCCCGTCTATACGGATGGTTCCCGATCAGAGGATGGTGCGGCTGCCTCAGCGGTGATCGTGACCCAGCCGCTCTCTAGAGACGTTCCCCTCCCCTTCCCGTGAGGCCTCTGTCTTTTCAGCAGAACTTTTTGCCATCCTGGAAGCCCTCGACATTATAGTCACCCACTCCGCCAACTCCTATGTCATCTACTCAGATTCCCAAAGCGCACTGCTCTCCCTTGAAAAATGTAACCTCCCTCACCCACTTGTCCGCACCATCCAACAAACCTTCCACTCCTTAACGGCATCCCAGTACAAGACGGTCACCTTCTGCTGGATCCAAGCACATGTTGGTGTCCGGGGTAATGAGGCGGCGGACCGTAAGGCGAAGTCTGCTTGCTCATTGCCAGTCTCCACCCGGCCCCTCCCTTTCACGGATTTTTCCCCGACTCTCCGCTCCCACTTCCGTTCCATCTGGCAACGGGATTGGGACCAGTTTATAAACAACAAGCTCCAGCGGATAAAACCACACCTTGGATATTGGGCTTCCTCATTCCATAAGTCCCGTCATAAAGAAGTGGTTCTAGCCCGTCTCCGCCTAGGGCGCACACGACGCGTACACAGTCACCTTATGGCTATATTGCCAGCCCTTCTCTGCCCCACCTGCCATACCCACCCCCATACCCCCATCACCGTCGTCCACCTCCTGATCGAAGGCCCGAATCTGTCTGACCTCCGCCACAGCTGTTTCCCCTACCTGTCCCGCATTCCCACTTCCAAACGTCTCCAGTCCATGCTCGCTGAAGGCCCCCACTTTTCAACGGAAGCAATTTTTCTCCTACCTCACTCACTCTCAACTACTACACCGTATCTAAATCCATACCCACCTCTACCACATATTCAATAACTGAACTTTTCCCAGATATGTACCACTCTAGGTATGAATCGACGGTCGAGCAAAAAAAAGGGAATTATATAATATATATACAGGGTGGCACAAAAGTCGCGCATCATAGGAATTTTCAGTGTTGATCATATTTTTTTCTTTTAGGTAGGGGATGAGTACGAAATTAACAATAGACGAGAGGGTGAGCTTGGTTTTAATGTACGGTATGGAATACCAGGTACTACAAATCGATGAATCGGTACAAAATTTAAATTCTGTACTGATTCATCGATTTGTCGTACCTGGTATTCCATACATTAACCAAGCTCACCCTCTCGTCTATTGTTAATTTCGTACTCATCCCCTACCTAAAAGAAAAAAAAATATAATCAACACTGAAAATTCCTATGATGCGCGACTTTTGTGCCACTAATAAATGTGTGTGTGTGTATGTATGTATGTTGTGTTGTGTGGTGTGTATGTATATGTGTATGTATGTGTATATATATATATATGTGTGTGTATATATATATATATATATATATATATATATATATATATATATATATATATATATATATATACAGTATGTATGTATATATATAATTTTTTTTTTTTTAAAGTTCGTGAAGAACCGATTCGCCTCTATTTAAAAGGGCATATCTCGGCGGAAAAACAAAGAAAAAGTGAGAGGAAAGACAGAGGAAAAAGAAAGGGTGGAGGGGACAGTCGAAGTGGAAAAAGACAAAGGACTGCAGGGTCGAGCCCCATCATCCTTGGGTGCTAGGGCCGGGAGGGCGCAAGTGAAACCTCCAGGAACAAGCACGTACAAACGAGCACAAAGAGCACGAGCTTAGAACTCCCTTGCGGGGATATATATATACTGTTTATATATATTTTTTAAATAGACTTAGTGTGTGTCTGTAGAATATTGAATGTCAGTACATCAAAGCTGTTTGGTTTAAAAAATTAGTGGCTATATAAGAACAGTTATAAGTCCGTTTTGGGATAACTATATAAGGTGTCTTATTTCTATTTAATGGCATTAAACAATAAATACATTCTTAAGAGTTCAGTGTTGGTAGTTGGGAGTGGTAATAAGTCCTTCTATGAATGAAAAAATGAATAATGAATGCGTAATGGTAAAACAGGAAGAGTTATGAGGAAAGTTTTAAAAAGAAAAACAAACGTTGAATAGCTGAGTTGCTGTAGGTCTTCCTTGAACCGATGGTGCAGCTTAGTATTTTGCCCGTTTTATCCCCCGATTGATCTCATAATTGTTCCGTTTTTCAGCGATGGGCTGTGTCGCGTGATGGGAAGGAAGATGCTGAGGGAGGGGCACTTGGGGGCCGCCATTTGGTGGGGAGTTCGATCACAGGACGCCGCCTTCACCTCATCTTTGGCACACAAGGTATGTTGTTACGTAAATAATAATACTTATTACTATTAGAATAAAGAGGGAACTGCACCGACATTGTTGACAAGTCGCCTCGATCCATATTCTGTTAAAGCAACCTAACCTAACCTCTACAATGGAGGTCCCAGGTTCGAATTCTGGAATTCTTTGAAACATCAAAGAATGTGAGGGAAATAAAAGTTTAAAATGCAAAAGTTTTCGTACATTTACTTACAAAATCACTTAATATTTTGCGAGCCAGGTTCAAAGGTCAAAGTTACTGGTAGGGGTCAAAGGTCAGATGGAGCTTTTTCGTGTCCGGGCTCTAACTTTTGAACGGCTCAACATAATCAGTGATACCACGCGCACATAGATCACCACAGAGCGATGTCATAAACTAGAATCGGGTCGTTGCATCGAAGGTCAAGACACAGAGTTCAAAGGTTAAATGGAGGTTCACTAAACATTAATTGATGAAACCACACACAAATGGATCATTACAAGAGGGTATTTTTTGAGGTCATTCGTCAAATGGAGGGACACGCCATAATTTTTTTAGCTACTCAACGAGTCAACATAGGGCCTTCAAAAAGTTCCCGGAAAATATTTCCCATTCACGTTAGAAATTACGTGATAAATCATAAGTTGACATGTTCATTCCTGTACGGTTTTGTAATAACATGTTAAAATTTGATTGCCGAAAATGCAGAATTTGGAAGATTATGTCATTTGAAAGTTTAACCCCTCAGAAGCAACATGGAATCTTAGAAATCCGAAGTCAGAAGCAATATCAAATTTTTAGTAAAACTTGGTTGGAAGAAAAGTGATATTATTGAAAGTGTGAGGAAAGTTTATGGAGACACTGCTCCCAAGAAGACCACCCTTTATGAATGGATTAATCGTTTTTCAAATGGCCTAGAGAGTATCGAAGACGGCACTCGAAGTGGAAGACCTTCAACCTCCATCAACAATGAAAACATCGATCGTGTGAGAGCACTAGTCGAAGAAGATCGACGATATTGTGTCGAGTTTATAGCTGACAATCTAGGCTTATCGGTGGGATCAACTCATTCAATTTTAAAAGACCACCTGGACTTGAGTAAGCTTTCTGCCCGATGGGTGCCAAAACTGTTGCGCGAGGATCAGCTTGCAACAAGGTGAATCTCGCACTTCAACCTTTAAACAAGTGGGACGCTACTCCCGAAGATTTTTTGCAAAGAATTGTGACTGGAGACGAAACTTGGTAGTACCTGTATGATCCCGAAGACAAACAGCAATCCAAACAATGGCTGCCGAGGGGATCAAGCGGCCCCATCAAAGGAAAATCTGAAAGATCCGCTGCAAAGATTATGGCAACAATTTTTTTGGATTCGGAAGGTATTTTGTTAATAGATTACCTAGAAGGACAAAGAACTATAAATGCAATCTACTATGAACAAGTTCTAGAAAAGTTACATCAAGCAATTAAGAAAAAACGGCGAGGAAAACTTCATGACAGAGTTTTGTTCCACCACGATAACGCACCGGCTCATTCGTCCCGAAAGGTAAGGGACAAACTGAGGGATTTAAGATGGGAATTGCTCTCCCACCCTCCTTACAGCCCAGATTTAGCTCCTCCAGACTTTTTTCTGTTTCCAAATTTAAAGAAACACCTGAAGGGGACCCGTTTTTCGTCAATAGAAGAGGTCAAAAAGGCAACAACGACCTGGTTCCATTCAAAAGATGCTCAATTCTACGGACAAGGTTTAGAAGACTGGAGGCATAGACTACAAAAGTGTTATGATAGTGATGGTCATTATGTAGAAAAATAAAATTTGCACTTTTTCATTTTTTTGTTTTATTACCTTTTTATTAAATTTTTCCGGGAACTTTTTGAAGGCCCCTTTGTTCTATATATTGATAAATTCACACTCCTATGGATAATCACAAGATAATGGGCCACGAGCAAGAGCCAGGTTCTTGCCCCAAAGGTCAAGGTCGCAAATAGGGGAGGGAACATTGATGTCTTTCCGACGTAGTTTTTGTTTCTTATACAAATGATCTATCGAATTTTTATAACATCTTTGATTTTGCAGATAATATTATTTACAAGAAAGTAATTTTACTTTTCTCGAACCGCCACCAGGGCTGGCTCAAACAAAACTCAGCCAAGTTTAGTCGAATCTTGAGTGTTTCACCAAAAGAAGGCGCAACTTGAGTTGTTAGTTGGCTGAAAGAAAACTGCTTTAAATCACCACTGTTTTTAATCTCCCACGGATGAAGACTAAATTTAAACTTCACAAAAATAATAGAAAACGATTGATTTTCGAATTGTCAGAGTTTTAAATGTCAGGCATTTAATTTAATCACATTTGGAAATAATTTTACAGATGTTAATAATGTATATTAAAAATTAATTAATATTCAAAGTTAATATGATCCAAAGATCCGCCAAAAGAAAGCTTTGTATTGTTTCATCACTTTACGGTATAGATTTTGAAGAAAACTACCTTTTGAATAACATTAAAAGGAACATTACGCACTCTCGGATTTTGTTCTATATTATTTACTCGCGAGTTTGCTAATTCACAAACTTGAAAATAGTGAACTTGCAGTGTTCTGTTTCTCTTATAGATAGGCTATATAAATAGCACAATATATAAAGTAAATTATTATTATTTTAGTTTTGAATGTTGGTTTTTCAGATCCTTCACAGATACATGGAGGAGGGCCAGTTCATGTCCTCATCTCTTCTCGACCATTTGGGGCCCGCGATGCTACTCTCTGACACCCTCACGTTTTTAAGTAACACACCCCTACTTTGTTTATATGCTTATCATAACTGAGTAATTAGAGTGTGTAGTATACGCACAAATGTCTAGGTTGATAATGTAAACTTCATATTTTTTTCCTGATCGTAGGTAAATACCAAGAATTCCACACGTTATACCAAGAAGGGAAAATAAAAGAAGCGGCTTCCCTTTTGGTCTCTCTTATCGCATCAAGATTAGCTCCTGAGTAGTAAGTATATATACACTAATTTCTGTGTTTAGCGAAAGCATTTGTAATGTGAAATGCGTTCAAACTCTGTTAGCTTAGGTTATCCGTTTTAACAACTTGCTGCTGCTGCTTTTATTTTTTTTTAATATTTCAGCTTTTGGCCAGTGTTGCTCGAGGATTCTCTGCCCATTTTGCAATCTCCTGAACCGGTTATAACCGCTGACCAAACCTACAAACTCATGTACTGTTTACACAATGTATCTATCAATGCTGATGACAGGTAGTGAACTTTATTTGTATGAAAGTAACGAATCCCACAATCTTTAAAATACTGTAAATGATTTTAAAACGAAATTACCATATCCGTGGCAGAAGTTTTTAACAATTTTTATATAGTGTCTGAAAATTGAATGCCAGATAGCTCAGTGGTTGTGGTAGTGGACTCAAACCGTGATGCTTTGGTTCGCTTCCAGCCATTGGCATCGGTTGACCCTTGGGGAATACTCACCCCCACGTAGTGGGGAAGTGAGCTCCCTGGATTTTAAGGGTAAATGAATTTATTATATACTCTTTTGTCGGAATCCATTTTCACTGCAGGCATTGAAGCCAGCTTCTCTATGAAACAAAACGAGTGGAGTTAGTATTTCATTGTTTTACAACTTAGCTTCATGTCAGAGTGTAAATAACATTGGAAAATATTATTGCAAATTTGGACCTATACCCATCGGATCGACAAGACCATGACATCGACACACTAAAAAACTAACATCCTAACCAGTGCTAAACTAACTAGATCTAACTACGATCAGAGCTGGGCAGTATTTAAATACATTTGTGTATTTAGAACTGTATTTATAAATACATTGTTTTTCATGTATTTAAATATAGTATTTAAATACTTTAATGAGTATTTAAATACAATGTATTTAAATACTCAAAATATAAAAATGTAAATACTTTTACTGGTTTAATACACGTTCTGTACTAGCACAGTACGACGCGTCGACAGTGTAGTACAGCATGGTTCATGTTTCAACGTGTCACTTCAATCAGTTGTGTGCCACTCTTAGTCGAAAGCGGTTGATTTCTTTATCGTGTGCGTGTCATGGCTTCAACAAGCAAATCCGGTGAATCAAACAGTGATATATCTGCAGATAACAATTTAGTGCACCCTCTGTTTGATGGAAAATACTTTAAAATTAAATCTAAAGACGGTAATAAGGTAAAGTGCACCTGCTTGCTGTGTAAACACGAAGTCTCTGCTGCAAGCAATGCTACAACGAATCTGTACACTCATCTGAAGGTAAGTGTTTTTTAGACATCAAAAAATATCTTGAAATTGACCGAATAATCGTACAAAACGGCTCTGCCTTAAGTGGGCCTGTGTAACTAACTTGTTGCAATCAATCCAATTTGCGATGGAAAATTCATTGATGAAAAAGCTTTTAAAATCGTCTGATCTATCGAGTGGTGTATTTATTTCGAAATTCACCGTGTCCCCTAAAGTAGAAATTTATCAAAACATGAATTAGTGAATGCATATGTTAAAATTTGTATGTATTTAAAATGTATTTACAAATGTATTTAAATACAATTGATGTATTTTGTATTTAAATACATTTCTCCCATGTATTTAGTATTTAAATACATTCAATGTATTTATTGCCCAGCTCTGACTACGATACGTTCTCGTACTTGTCGATAGAATGTCAAGTCATTCAGATGTCGTAATCCCGGTGAATTATACATATATTAGGATTGTAAACAATGGACATCGCTTTTCAGATGCTAAATTTCTTTTCAAATGAACAAATTTGAATCTGTTCGTTGCAGTGTAAATAATTCCTGACATTTGTTGATTGATACCAAAAAGCTTTAGCAAACTCTTGAGTTTCACCGTATGTGCCCAAACTAAACCTGAATTCACTTACTGTGCCAGGTGTAAAATACCTTTAAAATTAACCAATCAAGTACTTTAACCCTTTAGACGCGATGTTCGATCGTAGTAGAACGATTTTTTATTAGGTAAAACGCGGTATTCGACTTCTCTCCACGTACGCAACGTTCGACACTTTTATAGAACAGGCCTTGGAAACGAAATCCGCGTCTAAAGTGCTAAGAAAGGTTGTAATAAGTTATATTTTGAAATACGTATTTTATTCGTCTTAAGTAGCACAAATTTACGATCATAAATTTATCTTAAAAAAAGCCAAAAATTCAAATTATCTGCATTCGTAACATTTGGCGATTTGAGGAATAAATCTCGTTGGTAACTCGAAATAACAAACCTCTTTCGTGTTCGTCACGTGTTTACTAATATACTCTGCTATTCAAAATTACTTTAATTTCCATTTTATTTTTTATTTTCACAAAATGTCATTATTTATTCATTTATTTTCAGCGAAGTAGTGAAGGAAAAGAAGAAGAAATTATACACTTCCTTTTTCGACAAAGAAGCTGATGTAAGATTAGCTCTCACGAACAATTTGGCGAGATCGATCATTCAAGAGGGTACTGTCCACTATTAATCATTACAAATATTTCTTTCTATTGTACGTTTTTTAATGGAATTTTCAATAAAATGTCTTATTTTGAGCCTTGGAAAAAAAAAAAAATTCGAGGAGCCGTATGGATGTGGCGACAACACTGCCCGTTGGAAGGTGCAGTTTGCTCCGCGTCTCATGTTACAAAGGAGGGAGAAGAACGGGCTGGGAACCCATCCTTCCCTTTTTCTCTCCACGAAGGGCAACGATGCCCTCGGACGTGGGCACCGCGGCTGATCAGATCGCCCACGTAACTGCCGGCAGGCACGTATGGGTGTTTGGATGGAAAGTTTGATATGCTAGGGGTGTGTGAAACAAAGATAAAAGGGAGTAGAGGGTGTGAGTCAATTGATGAATGATGTATGGTTTGCTGCCACGAGAGATTTCGTATGTCAGTTCGAGGGTTGCGTGTGTGAAATTAAAGTTGGGGTAATTGTTGGATATGCACCTTGTGAAGATAAGTAGTTCTGGAAAGAGTTGCAAGGACGTTACGTGGGGTTATGAACAAAAAAAAACAAAGGTAGCAACAGTTGAGGATAAAAGGAAGAAATGGATGTTGTGTGCAATGTAATTGTGATATGAAAAGAGCAAGAGAAGTGCGACTGAAGGAATAGAATAAATAATGAGTTTCGACGGTGGATGAATGAGAATTACGTAGAGAATAGAAAGTTGTTCTGGAAGGAAGTGCGGAAGTGTAAAAATGAAACAAAGAAAGAAACCGAGTGTCAGGGAAAAGAATGGGAGAATGCTCACAAACGGATCTACAAAATAGATGGAATATTTCGAAGGTTTGATGGGTGGAAGAAATGAGAGGAATGCAGATATAAACATGGCAGGATTTGCTGGCGTGAGGACGACCATGGTAAAATGAGAGGCAGCTGAAAAATATATATGGGGAATTGAAAGGGTTAGAGTGGTTGTGTTGCGTATGTCAAAGTACATGGACGAATGGGAATGTGTGTGGAGCGGAAGAAAGTAGTAATTGCCCATTTCACAAAATGAAAAGATGAAAGGAATGAATGTAAGAATTGCAGAGATACACGTTTGTTGAGTGCAGTGGGGAAGGTGTATGGTTGGGTAGTGATAGAATGAGTTCGTGGTATTGCAGCATATTTGGTGAGCGATGAACGGAGGTGGTTCTGAGGTGGAAGAAACTGTGGATGAGAAAGCGTGTGAAAGGGATTGAAAAGTATACATGGCCTTTATGGATCTTGAGAAAATGTATGATGGAGTAAGAGACTCAAGACCTGTCACAATACTTCTCTATGTCGGGTTGGCGGTAAACTTATAAATGCACTGAGGAGTTTCTACAAAGGAAGTAGTACATATGTGAGAGTAAATAAGAAACTGAGTGATGCAAGTTGTTGTTGTTGTTGTTGTTGTTGTTGTTTTAGCCGATCAGCCCACCCTGATCGAGCAAGCCGGCGGCACACAGGTAACCGATCGCCCTCTCCGGAGTGGACCAGAGGTTCAGCACACTAGTGTTGTTGTGTTGTGTTCGTTGTTGTGCTAGAGCGGTACAGTGTCATAATGTGTTCAATTGTTTGTGGTGTGTCCTGGCACAGGTGGCAGGTGTCGTCTAGTCTGTGTTTATATGTCCGTAAGTTGGGGTGATGTCCACATCGGAATCGTGCTAAGTTAACTCGATCCGATCTGCTCAGGCTGATCTGTGACATGTTAATGGGTGGCGGCTTCGCACCTAGGACCGCATTCGGACCGAGTCGTGTCAGTGCTTTGTGGGTTAGGTGTGTGTGTGTGTGTGTGTGTGTTTCTGTACTGTGTGATGTCTGTGGGGCGTGGTATGGAATGGAGTATTTGGTTATAATGTGTCTGGTGTTACCTTAATGGTGCGAGGTGTCGGCGGTGCATGATTGTATCAGGTCATCCCATAAGTAATGTCGTTTTTTAGATCGGAATTTGAAGGACAAAAAAAAAACTCGCCTGAAACTTTTTAATCTAGTATTTATTTTCCATTGGAATCAATGACACTCTGCCAACGTCCTACAAGCTTTTCAATGCCATGTTTATAAAATTCAGGCGGTTTTGAGGCAATAAACGTACAAAGACTGGTGTGCAGGTCATCTAAAGAAGTGTACCGCTTCTCGTCAAGATAGTTTTGCAGACTCCTGAAGAGATGATAATCTGAAGGCGCAAGGTCTGGAGGATGTGGAAGTTTTTCCCACCCAAGCTCCTCAATTTTTGCAGAAGTGATCCGAGCGGTATGAGGACGTGCGTTGTCGTGTTGGAACACGATTCCTTTCCGATTAACCAAAGGTGGTCTCTCTTCTTTTAGTGCAGTGTTCAATCGATCCAGTTGTTGACAGTAGACTTGAGCGGTGATTGTTTGGTTGTGTGGTAAGGTTTCAAAGTGTATTACACCACCTTTATCCCATCAAACACTAAGCAACACCTTCCGAGGGTGAAGATTTGGTTTTGGCTGTGGTGTCGCTGGTTCTCCGGCACAAACCCACTGTCGACGGCGCTTAACATTCTGGTACAGTATCCACTTTTCATCAACAGTCACTAAACGGTGCTAAAACGGATCTTGCAGTTGACGGGAATGAAGAGCTGTGCTAATGTTTACCCGCACCCTCAGATTGTCGACCGACAATTCATGTGGCACCCATTTTCGTAACTTAGGCACTTTCCCGAGTTGTTGCAAATGTCGATGGATGGTGGACGGGGATGAATTGAGTTTCTGGGCCAATTCTTCGACAGTTGTTGAACAGTCTTCAAGCGCGGCTAACAGCAGGTCATTATCGAACTCAGCAGGGCGTCCAGAGCGTGCTGCATCTGTCAAACAGCAGTCATCATTCCTAAACTTTTGAAACCATCTTTGACATTTCCTCACGTGTAGAATATCGTTGCCATAAGCGTCCTGAATGTTTCGCGTTGCTTCATTAGCACTATTCCCTTTTTGAACTCGTAAAGCATTATATGCCTGATATGCTCTTCTGATACCGCCATGTTTATGAGGGGTTCACATAAAACAAAGCACGTCTTCACTGGTCAAGGTCTGTGAAGTATGTAGCGAAACACGATAGATCTCCTCTTAGATATAACCGGAATATTTATGCTTAAACCGAGTAGGACTAGTTTAAACTTAATCTATCGTAAAAAAACGACATTACTTATGGGATGACCTGATACATGTAGTGGCAAGGGTGTTGTGGGTTAGTTGTCGCTGCTGCCATGAATTGTGTTCCCCTCATGTCTAAATGTTCCCTAACTTTCAGTTTTTTTGTTTCTGTGTGCGGGTGTTCTATTGGTGGTGTTTGAGTGCATCCTGTAATGATACGAAGTGCGTTGTTTTGTATTGTCTGTAAGGTGTTTATGTGTGTGTTTGAGATAATGGGTGCCCAGCATGGGCTAGCATAGTCCATAACTGAGCGAATATATTGTTTGTATATGAGTGTTGTTGTTTCCTGCTGGTGTCCAAAGTTTGTGCCTGTAAGTACCCTAAGCGTGTTAAGTCTTGACGTAAATTTGTTTCTAATGTCCTGAATGTGGTTTGCAAAAGATAATGATGTGTTGTATGTGACCTCAAGTATTTTGGTCCTGCGAGTGTGTGGAATGTTGTTGTTTAGTATAAGCTGTGGAGTTATCTGGTGTTCTTTTGTATTGCTTGTAAGCAAGGTGATGGTTGATTTTGTGGGCGCTACTTTGAGTCTATTGTGTGTGAGCTAGTCTTGTATACTGTTTATGTATGTTTGTAGGTTATTTGTAGCGGTGTCGATGTTGTTGTGGGTGGATGTTAGTGATGTCATCTGCGTATGATGATAAGGTAAGCTTGTTATCTGTGGGTGTTGGAATGTCATGCATGTATAAGTTGAAGAGTGTTGGTGAGAGAACAGAGCCTTGAGGGATCCCGTTCGGGAAAAGCTTGTTTTTGGATGACTTGCCATTAAATGTGACATGTGAGTATCTTCCTGATAGATAGTTGCTCAGCCATCTTTTAGTGTTATTGTGCATGTTTGTGTTGAATATTTTGTTTATAAGAGGGAAGCGTGGATAGCACCAAATGCTTTACTAATGTCTATTGTTGCTGATAGTGTACGTTGAGCTGGTCGTCTGGAGTTGATGCCATCCATGATGTACTGCGTGAAGTTAGTGAGTAATGTGGTTGAGTGGTGAGGTCTGAATCCATGTTGAGTAGCCGATAGTGGTATGTGTGGGTTGGTGATTTGTAAGATGAGTCTGTTACTTTGGAAGGTGTGCATAGTAAAGTGATGGGTCTATAGGAAGCTGCTGCTTTTGGATTTTTGTTTGGTTTGAGTAGTGTAATAATTTTACCTTGTTTCCATATGTTTCTTTTATGACTTGATCCTCTGGATCCAGAGATTCTATCTTTAGTTTTAAATCGATAATTAATTAGTTTTAAATTGATAATTATTTAGTTTCGTAAAAATTGGTCGTTGCCAATTTACCGGCGGCTTTTACATAAATTTCTTATGTTTTTGTGGTTCGGAACCCACGTAAAATTGTAGGTCCCCTCCGCCACCACGGAGGACATGCACAATACACGATTGCGAACACAGTTAGGTAGACCAGCCATGAGTGGATCCTAGGGTCTTTGTTGGTCTGAAACATTATAACATTACATTATAACATTATATGTCAGGAATAATAGTGTTGGTATGAATATGTGCTGATATTTGTGAGAGCTAGTATTTCCTGTGGGCCCAAGTGTTTAAGGTGTATGTTAGATATGTTGTCTGGTCCAGTAGCCTTGGAATTCTTAATGTTTTTGATGATCTTGGTGGACTGGTCTGTATTGAAGGGTGTAATGGTCGTGTCGAGTCTGTAGGTTTTCTTGTGTCTAGCTGTTTGTCTGTCTGCGTGTTTCTGGTTGGTGTCTCTGTTTAAGTGACTTATCTTTGCGTAGTGATTAACTAGAATGTTAGCTTGTTGTGTATATGTCGGGATATAATTTTGGCTGCGACAGATAGCCGCGTGTGAGGTGTGAATGCAGCTGTTAGAGTGGGTAATGCTGTTCATAGTCTTGTATAGCCTGGATGTATCTGTGGAATGGTTTAGTGTTATGAATTCCCTAAATGTTTCTGTTTATTTTCTTTAAGTTTGTTGTTTATTTCTGTGTTGAGCTGTTGTATCTGCTGTTTTATGGCTTCTATGTGTGGTGTTTGTGTGTTATGTTTGAGGTTGTTACGTTGCCTTATGAGGTGGGCTATTTCTCTAGTGTAATTTGGGTTGTATTTCCTAATGTTGCACTTGGGTATGTATTTTTTTGCATTATTGATGATCTGATTAAATGTCTTGAGTGTTGTATTGATGTTTATGATGGGTGTGCTGTTTAATGTGGTGAATTGTTTCTCAGTCTGTATTTTGAACTGTTCCCAATCAGCTTTCTTGTAATTTCTGTAAGTGTGCCTAAGGCTGTTGGGGCAGAGTGTAGAACGTGTTGTAATGATGATGGGCAGGTGGTCTGATGACAGTTGTTTTTCTGTTCTCCAGTGTGTATTTGTTGCTAGTGAGGGGAACAGAACGTTATGTCTGAGGAGGAGTTTGAGTATCCTGCTTGATGTGGTGTGTGTGTATGTTCTTCTGTATTGTTAAGAATGAAGAAGTTGTTTAGTTGTGTGGCTATGTTGGCGCCTCTGGTGTTGCTTTGGTTGTGCAGGTACCAACTAGTGTCTTTAGCGTTGAAGTCTCCTCCTAAGATGACATTAATGAGAGAGGCCAGATTGTGTAACCGTGGATTGTAATTGGCTGGCACCTGAGGTGAACTATCTGGTGGGATGTAAATGTTGATGAGTGTGGTGGTGTTTTGAGTGTGTTTTAATGTTAACTGCCTGTATTTCTATCGTGTTATCTGTTTGGATTGTGTCGGTAATGTTTTGGGTGGCATGAGTGTAGCTAATGCTTTTACGTATGTAAGTGATGAGTCCACCCTCGTTACTCCCACTACGATCTTGACGGATCGCCGTGAAGTCAGGGATGGTGGGTGTTTTAGTTTTGTTTCTTGTTTAAGTGCTATGTGAATGTTTTGTTTGTGTACGAATTCCCTAAGCTGCATGATTTTGTTTGCGAGGCCATCTACGTTGTACTGTAATATGTTAATAATATATTTCTGTCTCTCTCATGATGCTATTGTGTCTATGTCTTTGTGTATGGTGACATGTGTAAGTTGTAGTTGGGTAAATCCAGGATAAATAGACAGGTAGAAGTGCTGATATAACACTAATACATCTTCAATATTCGCGAAACTTGGTCTGAGGGTGTTTTCTAGTGAAAACAACAAATTCCCAAATTTTCTTGAAAATTGGTCAGAGGTCAAAATTTAGGGTCAGGTCAAATTTTGGCTAAATCGTGACCTAAGAATCTTTTAAATCCCTATATCTCGGCTTCTAATTGTCGTAGCTTAATAAACTTTATATGGATGGAAGCGGAATGAGCTCTAGTTTCCGAAAATGGTACTTTCATTGGGATAATTTAATTAAAAAAAACCACTTAATTTTGAGAAAACAAAACAAAAATTCAGGATTTGACCTTGAAGGGATCATTTTAAAAAAAAAATCTTATTGAAGAAAAAATGTTGCCTGAGCAAAGATCTACTATAATGAGCAATAAAAAGTTAGCTTACAGGCCATTATATAGCTTATTAATTTTATTAATGCTGGCTGGCTTCATTTTTTTCAGAATTTCATCATCAAAAATTTATTTAATGAAACTAAACATATTAAATAGTAGGATAACAATATAATAAGGATATACTTAGCGTTTGTAATTATTATTATTATGTAATTTAAATACATATCTACTCTCTACATTCTACATACATGCTAAGTGCTAACTTCATACATATATGCTAATTTGTTTCAAGTTTTCTTGAGAAATTTTCTAAATCTTGAGCTGAAAAGACATACTGTATCCTTGTTCCGCCTCTTAAACTTGACTCAACTGTTCCAAATATGTTCTCGGGGGGGAACAGGGCAAATATCTTCTGCAGGAAAAATGTACGAGGGCGAGTTCTTGTAGCGGTACAGCCTCTTCTGCTGGTGCTGGTACAGATTCCAGTATTCCAGGTTGACTTCTTATTAAGGTGTAGCAATTGCTACACAATAGCTGATCCTTTTGAAGAACTCCATAACTTACAGAAGCCATAAGTTCCATAACTTTTTTAATATTATTGAAAATTCTTTTTTTTTTTTTTAAAGGATCACAACAATATAATCTTATTTTTTGGCATTTTTTAAGTTAGTTATTTAGGTAGATATTTAGGTACACCTGTATCTTTCAATATATAGTTATTAAAATCTGAAAATAGAAAAAAAAAACTGAAAAATGAAGAAAGCCAGCATTAATAAAATTAAGTTAAGCTATATAATGGCCTATAAGCTAACTTTTTATTGCTGATTATGGTAGATCTTTGCTCAGGCAACATTTTCCCTTCAATAATTTTTTTTTAAAAATTGATCCCTTCAATGTCAAATCCTGAAATGTTTTTTGGTTTTTCAAAATTAAGTGTTTTTTTATTAAATTATCCCAATGAAAGTAGCATTTTTGGAAACTAGAGCTCATTCCACTTCCATCCATATAAAGTTTATTAAGCTACGACAATTAGAAGCCAAGATATAGGGATTTAAAAAATTCTTAGGTCACGATTTGGCCAGAATTTGACCTGACCCTAAATTTTGACCTATTTGACCAATTTTCAAAAAAATTTTGGAATTTGTTTTTTTCACTGAAAAACGCCCCCAGACCAAGTTTTATACAAATTGAAGACATGACCGTGTTGTTTATCTGTCTATTTAACCTGGATTTACCCAGTGGGGCCTGGATTAGTCTTAATGTCGCCGAAGAGTAAGAGTAGTCCGGGGAGCACGCAATTGATCCCTGTAAATGAAAAAATAGCACGCTGAGAATAGGTCCGGCCCCGGGAGCCGATCGGCACTGACCGTGCCACGCAACAGGCCGTCGACTGCCAGTCTGGCCAACCGTAGACAGCCCGCTGCACGGAGATTTGAGGAAGTTTGACCACCAGCGCGTTGATGTTTTGGTTTGACGTCGCCTCCTCTTCGCGTTGACGTGTCCCGCGCTGGAGGATACAGCCACTGTTAGAAGCTTCCTCGTCAGCTGCTAACACTTTTTTCACGTTCTAGCTAACTGTTCAGAGGTTTTTTTATAAACAAATCTCAGTTTTCTGCTCAAAACGGCTCTTTCTAATTTTAAAATTGATTACACTGTACAACAAATTTTCGGTTCAGAAAAAGAACGGGAATAACATTTGGTCATTCTTAATATTTCGAGTGTGCTGATTCCAAATCTGAAAATAGTTTTTTTCTATCACGTCACGTTTTTTTGTAATGACTGCTTAAAAACTTCATACCAAAAAATAAGAATATATTGATAAACAGATAGGCTTTATCATATGGAACAGTTTAATTATTGCTATACTTCAACATAAATGCACAAAATTAACATAAAACTCTTGTATTATACAGGGTGTACATAAAGTCAGGATCTATTTTTGTGAAGCACTTGGAAATTATATGGAATTCAATCATAAAATGATAGTGGTAACATTTATTAAATAATTAAGAGTAGGATTCGACATGACGCCCATCAGTATCCCTGCACAGCTCAAATCGTTCCGCAGCATTTCTAAACACATTCTGGAGCATTTGCGGGGTTGTGTTATCTGCAGCAGTTCATATACGTGTACGTAAGTTTTCAAGACTCGTAATCTTCGTCTGATAGACGTGCGATTTGATAAAGCCCCATGCAAAGAAATCTAAAGGGGTTAAATCTGGTGATCTCGCTGGCCAAGGTCTGTTGCTTCCGCGTCCGATCCAGCGATTTGGAAAACGTCCATTTAGATAATCCTCAACAATTTTGGCATAGTGACAAGGAGCACCATCATGTTGATAGACGACGGTACTAAGATCCCCGTCGTCTATCAACATGATGGTGCTCCTTGTCACTATGCCAAAATTGTTCAGGATTATCTAATAGACGTTTTCCAAATCGCTGGATCGGACGCGGAAGCAACAGACCTTGGCCAGCGAGATCACCAGATTTAACCCCTTTAGATTTCTTTGCATGGGGCTTTGTCAAATCGCACGTCTATCAGACGAAGATTACGAGTCTTGAAAACTTACGTACACGTATACGAACTGCTGCAGATAACATAACCCCGCAAATGCTCCAGAATGTGTTTAGAAATGCTGCGGAACGATTTGAGCTCTGCAGGGATACTGATGGGCGTCACGTCGAATCCTACTCTTAATTATTTAATAAATGTTACCACTTTATCATTTTATGATTGAATTCCATATAATTTCCAAGTGCTTCACAAAAATAGATCCTGACTTTATGTACACCCTGTACTCTTTTCAACTCATTATTTGTATTTATGCTGGCGTTTGTGTGACGCTTCTGGTTGGTCACGCTTTAAATTCCAGCAGAAATCGGCCAGCATAGCAGGACTCCACTTCCCTTTGTATCGGCTCTCCATTGTAGCTATATCCTGGTGGAATCTCTCGCCGTGTTCGTCGCTAACGGCAGATGCGTTTTTCGGAAAGAATGAGAGATGTGAATGCAAAAAATGAATTTTCAATGACATTTTACATCCGAGACGTTGGTATGAGTTGATAAGTTGATCCACAAATGCAGCATAGTTGTTGTATTTAGTCTTTCCTAGTAGACCGCTGCACACGTTTTTGAATGCACGCCAGGCTGCCAACTCAACCTCATCCATCACCGCTTCAAAGTGTTCGTCTAGCATGAGTTGGCGAATTTGAGGGCCGACGAACATGCCTTCTTTAATATTGGCATCACTTATTTTGGGGAATTTTTCCCTTAAATATTTGAAGGCAGGCTTATCCTGTTTCAACGCCTTTGTAAATTGTTTCATCAGCCCTAGTTTTATGTGAAGTGGCAGCAAGATAACCTTTTTCTTTCGTACTAGTGGTTCGTGAATAACACTGTGAGATCCAGGTGAGGAATTGTCTCGCGGCGGCCATACTGAGCGTGTGTAGTGTTCAGACCTTGCTCGGCTATCCCACTTGCATAGGAAACGTGTGTATTTTGTATAGCCAGTTTGCAATCCATTGAGAATAGCCACAACCTTCAAATCTGCGCAGATAAGCCATTCATGTTCATTGTATTTTATACAGTCCAGAATAAAAGCAACATTGTCATACGTTTCTCTTAAGACGACTGAATGAGCGATCGGAACAGAAGGCATTGTGTTCCCATTGTGTAGCAGTACACCCTTAACACTGTACAGAGATGCATCAATGAACAATCTCCACTGATTCGGTTCATAGCACAAACCCAGAGCATCGAACAGACCATGTATATCAATGCAATAACAAAGATTGTTCTTCATTGTGAAATATTCCTGCAAATCCAAGGAGCGCTTTCGGAATGCTATAATTCGTACGTCTTCCGCCAGCAGATTCCATTCTTGTAGACGTGAGGCCAGCAGTTCACTTTGTTGCTTGGTAAGTATTAAATCACGGACCAAATCATTGAGTTCAGGCTGCGTGATGAGATGATGTTCTTTCTTGGACTCGACTTGAGCTTCATAGCATTCGCCGTCTGATTCCGATTTGTCAGTCTGTTATTGGTCGGCATTTCACCTGGAGGACGAGGGATGGGCATATCTGTAGAATGTTCAACAGGACGCATAGCAGAACGAAGATTTGGGTAGACTATAGCCTTTTTACCTTTTCTGTTGTAACCTGTAATGTGAGACAGTAGACATTGTTGACTACTTAAGATAGCATAATTGTGTTGTGTAATACATTATGCAGAGCAGGATATGCTAAAATGTGCTAAAAACACCAAATTTGACGTATATTCAGAAAAATAAGATTCAAACCTGTGATGTTCGTTAAGCAGAAATAGCAATCAGTTGAATGGTTCAGCGGCTCTCTCCATACCATTGGGAGACCGAATCTCAGACCAGGACCGGTGCCTTTGAACCATGCAGATAACGAGCTTGTAGATCTCACACAGCAGATATGAGGCGCCCAGTGCTTGTCCTGATCACCAACTTTGCATGCGAAGTATAATTCATAAAGCTTTTTCACATGAGAAGTCAACTTCCTTTTATACTGTTTTAACGTTAATGTCCCACAAATATAACAAAAACTGTCTGGCGAATTTTTGCACTCTCTAGGCATTGTAGCATAACATCAATAAAAACCTGTAAAATAAGAAAATGATAGATCAATTTGCAATTTCACACTATAGTTGTCGGTGAAATATACACAATTTGATAGCTGTTATTCAATAATACTCACTTATAGCACCGATTCATGATAAAATATGGCTGACAATTTTGTTTTAAATGATTAATGAAAGAAATTTTTCATAAAATCAAAGTGGAAACAGAGCCGAACACCACCACCACAGCATATGCGAGTGAACAAAATGTAAAAGATGCGTTCAGAGAACCGGTGGTTCTCAAAGTGATACAATGAAATAGGGTCATTTTCATGAAATCGGTGGGTGATACAAATAAATGAGTGTTATTTTCGCAATCTACGCATATAATTAGCCATAAAAATGACTATCTCATTTCCGTTTTTTTTCACTGTTGTACAGTGTTATTCAAGGAAGGAAGATGTTGACTTCTATTTTGAGGGCAACAGGTGATATTTATGCTACTTTATTGATTAATGAAAATGATTAGACTCTTCAAGTTATAAAAGACTTCTTTCGTAATAATTGATAAATACGAAACGCAAACGTATATGCAAACAGAATGATGTTGCTTAGACCACTCAAGTTGTTGAAGTTTTCTCTCTCTCATATATTGTATCGACGTAATACTGTAAATATATTTCAAGTTTCTGCATAAATAGACTTGTTTCACAGAAAACAAAGACTTCCCTCAATCTTCTATCACATCCAAACAGTCCAAACGTTCAGCCGAGTAACTCAGATGCAAGTGTTGGGTGTTGGTGTACGTCAAGGATGCGTGATGTCTTGGCTGTTCAATCTGTTTATGGATGGAGTCATGATATTGGTGAAATTGTGACTGCTAGAAAGAGGATTGCATCTGGTGTATGGTGGGAATAAGTGGGGCCTGTCGAATCTGTTGTATGGGGATGATGTGCTATTTGCTGGAATAAGTGTGATATGCATGAAATTAAGTGATTTGTGGAGGTGTGTGAATAAGAGCAAGTTATTGATTGGGGAGAGGGAAATTCGGACTCGTGTGATGGTGAATTGTGAAACCCGAGACGTGGTAGTCTCTCAAGTATTTGGGATGGGTTTTCAACAAAAGAGGTACGATTGCGGATGAAGTTAATACTGGAGTGAATGTTAGAAAATCTAGAAGAGGAAGAACCATTGTTGTCCCAAGGCGATATGATGACTAAGCTGATTGATGCAGCATTGCTTGGATATATATACACCTTAACTTAATATATACATCTCATAATTGTAAGGTTAGTGAAAAATTAACTTAATTTAGAGCTAGCATTTTTTAGCTCTTGTGGCATCATTGTTTGGTCACACTGTTGGCATCATTTTGGGGCGCTGCGCGTTCTTTCTACTCGTTTGTGGGATGTCGTACGTACAGGGTGTGGTCTGTTAGAGAGAGCTCTTGCAATTCAGTTTGGTTGTTTAGATACAAGATTGTTGCATCGTGCAATAGTCCAGGTTGCGTTGTTGTTGCAAGGTTGAGAAAGAAGACCATAAATAGTACCCCTTTTGTTTATATTAAATTCATGTAACAAAGGTCTAAGGTAGGCCCGCATCGAGTCAGCAACCCTGAGGTAGGACCTAATAGGATCTCAAATCCCTAAGTTTTAATTTTAGCTTAATTTGGGCTGTAGGTAGCACTGGCCCTTTAGAATTTGGCCGTTCACGGCTCAGCTGGGATTTTGAACCCAACAAATAAATAAAATAACATGGCCCTTCAGAACCGGATCCTACCCCAAGACTGAGTCAGTGACTATTTTTCGGCAAAGTTCTGATTGTGCAAATTGTAGCCCAAGTTAGGCCTAGACGGGTTGAGTATTATTGAGTTGAGGTCCCAGGGTAGAAAGTTTGGTCGCCCAATTGCGAAACTTGGCCAGTCGTCTGTCGTTGTTTTTGGCCTACATTTTACCGGTTTGGTTAATTTTGGGTTATTATTGAATTAAGGTCCTGGGGTGGAAAATTTGGTATTCCATACTGGTGTTTGGTTAGTACCCCACCCAGCAATTCAGTTTATTTGAAAGTAAAATTTGCGTTTGATCAGTTTGGTTAAGTATTTCTGCCAATTCAGCTCATTTGGCATTGAGCCCAATTGTTGTTTGCATTGAAGATGAGTGCATCTGAATTGAACAAATTTATAAAAAGGAGAAGCGCCTACAAAGGTCTAATTACAAAGGTCATTGCCACTATAGATTCTGCCATAGAGCAAGAGGATTTACGCTTAGTGACTGCGCAGCTTTCCATATTAGAAACTAAAAAGGTTGCTCTAAGTGAGGTAAATGTTAAAATTGAGGCTCTTATAGAAGAGGATGAAATAGAAAATAACATAATTTACTTTGAAGAGATTATTGATGATATAATTAAAGTAGGCCTCCGAGCAAAAGAGTTTAGCAGCTCAGTACAGTTAGAGACCAGGTCTAATAATGAAACGCAACACTCAACAAATGATGTTTGTGAAGTTAAGGTTAACAGATCTGTAGTTCAATTACCGAGGCTTGTACTCAAACCATTTTCTGGGAGTATTCAGGAATGGCAAGGATGGGCAGACAGTTTTCAATCAGCAGTTCATTCTAGTCAAGTGTTAAGTGCCGTGGAGAAGTTTAATTATTTGCAGTCCCTCTTGGAAGGGGAGGCAGCAAAGACTATAGCAGGATTAGCATTAACAGAGGCTAATTATAATGTGGCTTGGGATATATTAAAGAAACGGTTTGGTAAGCCAGAGATCTTAATTAAAAGCCACCTCCGTGCACTTTTAGCTATACCTCCTGTTAATAATCCTAATAGTGTCAAGGAGTTACGGCAGTTATATGATGAATTTGAAATTAGAACTAGGTCCCTGGATAACTTGGGTGTAGGAATGGAAAGGTATGGTATAATGTTGGTTCCTACACTGGAGTCTAAATTGCCTAGCTCAATTTTGCTTGAATTAAGTAGGGGACACTCTACAGAACATGTGTACAATGCCCTTCAGCAGATGTTAAGTCTTTTAGGCACAGAATTAGCAAGACGAGAGGGAATTGAGTTTGCACAGTGGGATGGTAAACAAGGGGACAAAGGCAGGCACAGCACCAAAGTTTCCACAAAAAGGAATAACCCAGATACAGTGTCAGCTCTACATGCATCCTCTGAAAATAAATTAAAGGGAATCAAGGAATGCATATTTTGCGAAGGCAACCACAAGTCATATAAATGTGAGGTGGCTGAGGCATTACCCTTTGAGGAGAGAAAGGACAGGGTAACTAAGTCCACAGCATGTTTTAAGTGTTTTTTGAAAGGTCACAGAGCAAGGTTTTGTAAGTAAAATTTTGTGCAAAAAATGTCATGGTAGGCATCAGCCATTATTGTGTGAACACACTCCTAGTAGGCCTACCCCAGAAGTAGAGACATCAGTGGCACATGCCACTGCTATGCAAGGGAGTAAAAGTAAAGGGGGATTATTGCAAACAACTGCAGCCTTATTAATTGGGAATGAGGGAGAAGCTACTGTAAGAGTGTTGTTTGATAGTGGTAGCCAGTGTAGTTTTATTAAGACCAGAATTTCCAGAAAATTGAAGTTTAAAGAACTTAAGAGGGAAAATTTAAGAATTTCTGGGTTTGGGGGTTCCGTTCAAAACCGAACCAAATTTAAGAAGGTAGAAGTTCTGGTTAAAGGGTTGTTACCGCAAAGTCCCACTATCAAGGTCCAAGCTGTAGAGATTGAGGAACTTTGTGCTCCAGTCACTACTTGTTTAGATATGGCATGTGTCCAAGAATTGCAAGTTAAAGGAATTAATTTGGGCAATAATAAGTTTGAAAGAACAGAAGATATTAGTCTTTTGATTGGAGCTGACTATTATTGGGACTTCATCACTGGTAATATTGTCCGCACATCTCGAGGCCCGGTAGCTATTGAAATTAAGCTAGGCTGGATGCTACATGGTAGTTATTGCAATGAAATGGAAGTTAAGGCTCTTTTTGTTAAGATTGAGGAGAACAGCCATGGTCTGGAAATGCATTTGAAAGCATTTTGGGAACTTGAATCTATTGGCATAAAGGACAAACAGGCAAGTACAGTGAACAATGATGTTTTAGAGCAATTTGAAAAAGGGATTGGGTTTAGAGATGGTTGCTATGAAGTTGGCCTACCATGGAAGGATTCTTGCAAACCCGGTTCAAACCTTCAGCTAGCTAATCGGAGGTTGGAGACTTCATTGTACAGGCTAAGAAAAAATGAGTTGTTGTTAATTGAATACAATGAGGCCATCCTAAGTTATGTAAGGGAGGGCTATGCTGAAAGGGTGCAAGGTGAGCTGGTGAGCCAGGAGGCACATTATCTGCCACACCATGCAGTGGTACGGCGAGACAAAACTACCACCAAACTGAGGGTAGTTTTTGATGGCTCAGCCAAGGACAAAGGTGGTGTGTCCTTGAATGACTGTTTGGATGCTAGGCCAAATTTAAATGCAGATTTATTTTCCTTGTTACTGACATTCAGGTTTGGTAGAGTAGCATTGACTGCAGATGTGAAGCAAGCCTTTTTGCGGATAAAGTTAAAACCAGAGGACAGAGATGCAGTAAGGTATCTGTGGGTGGATACGAAAGACTTGTTGGAAAATGAACCTAAGGTTCAAGCATATAGAATGAAGTCAGTGTTGTTTGGCCTCAGCTCTAGTCCATTTCTGTTGGCAGCTACTATGCAGTACCATTTTAAGAAATATTCTGAAGTATCCTAACACTATTGAACACACAAGGAAAAATTTTATGTTGATGATTTGCTGTGTTCCGTGGATAATACAGAAATGGCTAAACAGATATTCATGGAGGCTAGAGCTATAATGAGGGAGGCTGGCATGGAGCTTAGAAAATGGCAGACCAATCATTCGCAATTACAAGAGTTTGTCATTTCTGTGTAGTACCTGATGCAGCAGAAAGTATTGAGGATTCTGGTATTAAGGAGTTGTGGGCAATAGACGCAAAGGTGCTAGGCATTGTTTGGCAGCAAGATGATGATTTGTTTACCTTCAATGGGAAATCTTTAGTAGAGCTGGCTGAGAATGAGACAAGGTGGACAAAACGTACAGCTCTTAGTTTGACTTCAAAGGTCTTTGATCCTCTTGGATTCCTGGCTCCATTTGTGATAAAGTCAAAAATTTGGTTTCAGAGCCTCTGGGAAATTGGACTTGGTTGGGACCAAGAGTTACCTGATCATATGGTGGTAAGGTGGAAATATTGGTTCAAAGAATTGGCACATCTTGGAGACATTGAAATCCCAAGATGGTACTTTGGAGAGTTGAACAATAGTCCAGACAATTTGGAGCTGCACATCTTTTGTGATGCAAGTGAGGAAGCCTATGCAACTTGTATTTATATAAGAGGCGCATTGCAAGAGGAAGTAAGTTGCAGGTTGGTTGCTGCAAAGAGCAGAGTAGCACCTTTGAAAAGGCTTTCTGTTCCAAGGTTGGAATTGATGGGTGCAGTTATTGCTAGTCGGCTTGCAGTTATAGTGCAAAAGTCTTTGGCCCTCTCTGAAATTCCAAGCTATTATTGGACAGACTCCACTATAGTTTGGCACTGGTTAAGAAGCCAGGCAAGGAAATGGAAACCATTTGTTGCCAATAGGGTGGAGGAAATTCAAGCGCGCACAGATCCCAAGCAATGGAAGCATTGTCCAGGCACCCAAAACCCCGCTGATTTACCAACACGAGGAATTTCAGTGAAAGATCTTGCACAGTCAAGTTTGTGGTGGAATGGGCCGGAGTGGCTAAAACTTGGAAGTGAAAACTGGCCTTCTAATCAGCCTATTGTAGGAGAATGCCAGGCTGAAGAAGCATGGGTGAGTGAGGTGAGAAAATGCGCTGTGAACAGTTGTCAAGTTATGCAGCAGGACCCCATATTGAGGCTTGAGGACATTAGCAGTCTGAAAAGATTGTTAAGAGTGACAGCATGGGTATATAGATTTACCAACAACATTAAGGGAGAAACAAGAAGGGAAGGAATTCTGAACAGTAATGAGATTCAGCAAGCCAGGAAATACTGGGTGGTATATATGCAGAAGGAAAAATTTGGTGAAGAGAGAGAATTGCTCACCAGCCATCCATTACAGATTCTACCAACACATTCTGCGCTCAAGGGTTTGGATGTGTTTTTGGATCAGGATTTATTGAGAGTAGGAGGTAGACTACAGTTTTCTGGGCTTCCAGAGGAGAAAAGACATCCAATTTTGCTACCTTCTGGGGGGCACTTTGTGGACCTTTTGATCCTGGATACTCATCATAAGCTGTTACATGCTGGAGTTAGAGAAGTGATAATAGAGATCAGACAACAGTTTTGGATTCCCAAAATTAGACAAGTAGTAAAAAAGTTCGTGCATAAATGTGTGGTTTGCAAGCGTTGGAGTGCAAAGCCTTATTATGAAAAGGTGGCTCCACTTCCAAGAGAACGGTGTGTCTATACTGCCCCATTTGATGTAGTGGGAGTAGACTTTGCAGGGCCAGTCTATGTGTATGAGCGAGGGGAGTCTAACAAAGGTTATATATGTCTTTTCACCTGTGCTACCACCAGAGCAATCCATTTGGAGTTGGTAAGCAACTTAAGTAGTGATGTATTTCTTTTGGCCTTTAAAAGGTTTGTGAACAGAAGGGGTTTCCCAAATAAAATCATATCGGATAATGCAAAAACCTTCAAAAAGGCTGCAAAGGAACTCCAAGAAATTTGGTCCTTGCTAAAAGAGGAATGATTCCAATCCTACTTTTCACACCAAGGGGTACAGGGGAGTTTATTGTTGAGAGAGCACCATGGTGGGGAGGATTTTGGGAAAGGCTAGTGAGAAGTGTAAAGTGTCCATTAAAGAAACTTTTAGCTAATGCTCATTTGAGCAAAGAAGAATTCTGCACTGTTTTACGTGAAGTAGAAGCAATGGTGAACAGTAGGCCTATCACTTTTGTTTATAACAGTATGCAGGATGCAGAGCCATTGACACCAAATCATTTTCTTTGTGGTAAACGATTAACATCAAGCCCCAGTGTGCCAGAAGACTTGCAGCCTATCCAGAGCACTCAAGGAGAGTTAACCAGACGGTTCAGGTACCTTGAAGAGCTACAAGATCAGTTATGGAAGAGGTGGCAGATGGAATACTTGCCAGAACTCAATTATTACCCATCAGGCAAGGTAAAGGGCTCCAATGCAAATTGTATCAAGGTGGGAGAAGTGGTAATGATTGGGGATGAAAGACCAAGGCAATGCTGGAAGCTTGGCATAATTGAAGAGTTGTTTGTTGGCAAAGACAATTTAGTTAGGTCTGCACTGGTAAAGACTTCAGGAGGAAAGTTAAAGAGACCTATACAAAAACTCTATGCTTTAGAAATCAGCAAAACACAGATAGTTAAGATGAAACATTTGAGTTACAGCCTCATGGAGAAGGCTTGGCTAACCTTGCAGAAGGTAATGACAACAATGCCTCTTCGGTGGGGAGTGTTAGAAAATCTAGAAGAGGAAGAACCATTGTTGTCCCAAGGCGATATGATGACTAAGCTGATTGATGCAGCATTGCTTGTATATATTAAGTTAAGGTGTATATATATCCATCTCATAATTGTGAGGTTAGTGAAAAATTAGCTTAATTTAGAGCTAGCATTTTTGAGCTCTTGTGGCATCATTGTTTGGTCACACTGTTGGCATAATTTTGGGGCGCTGCGCGTTCTTTCTACTCGTTTGTGGGATGTCGTACGTACAGGGTGTGGTCTGTTAGAGAGCTCTCTTGCAATTCAGTTTGGTTGTTTAGATACAAGGTTTGTTGCATCGTGCAATAGTCCAGGTTGCGTTGTTGTTGCAAGGTTGAGAAAGACCATAAATAGTACCCCTTTTGTTTATATTAAATTCATGTAACAAAGGTCTAAGGTAGGCCCGCATCGAGTCAGCAACCCTGAGATAGGACCTAATAGGATCTCAAATCCCTAAGTTTTTATTTTAGCTTAACTTGGGCTGTAGGTAGCACTGGCCCTTTAGAATTTGGCCGTTCACGGCTCAGCTGGGATTTTGAACCCAACAAATAAATAAAATAACAGTGAATGAAGGCAGAAGGGTGGTGGGTGCACTGAAAGTGGTTGTGAGGAAGCTGAGATTAGGTAGAGATGCTGCAAGATGGGTGCGAAGTATTGACATGGCATGAAAAAGAGAGAAGGATAAGAGCAGTTTAGAGGGCTAATCTGAGTCGTATGTTGGATTGCTAGAGTGAGAAATCGTGTGGTTGTGGACAGATGTGGTGTTCAGAAGTCAGGGAGTGGAAGTGGAGATTGAGGAAAGTGTCAAGGTGGTTTGGGTATGTTGAAAGAATGGAAGATGACCGAACTGTGAAAGAAGTGTACGAGTGTGTTTGCAAAGATAGGAGGAGGATAGGAAGGCCAAGATGATGACTGATGGACACGGTGAATAACTGCGTGAGTAATCGTGGACTTGATCTGGGTGATGCACGAGAAGTGTCTGAAAGAGGTTTGTTAAAAGTAGGTAGACAAACAATCTTGACAAATCGTGGAATTACCACCATGCATGACGTATGAAGGGCCACTTAGGTGTGGTCCAGCAGGGTGCGTGCTCTTAAGTTAGTATCTTTCGCATCCAAGCTATTCTTGCAGTCTTACCCTAATCCGGTTGTGAAACGGAAATTCGTGTGTGAAGAAAAAATTTGTTTATAACTGTCCTACAAATCATTTGAAATTTGTCTTGGAAATCTTACATCTGTAACTGCAATTCCTTTTGAAAAAATACTACGTACATACAGTACACTACAGAAAAATGTTATTTCCCAACTAATTGGGGTGAGAAGGCAGAAGCAAACCCCACGGGCCTTTTAACAAACCTCTTCCATTCCAACCTACTCGTACTTGCAGCCACTAATAGTGCGTTACCTAGATTAAATCCACGATTACTCGTGCAGTCATTTACCATGTTCACCCATCATCGTGGCCTTTCTAACCTCCTATCTACCTTTGCAAACACACGTGTACACTTTTCACAACTCTGTCACCTTCCAAACCACCTTAATACTACTCTATTTTCACTACCACTTTGACTTTTGAACACCAGCTTTTTCCAGAAACACACGACGGCTTACGCTGCCAATCCGACGTATACCCCACAACCCCCGACACACACACCTCGGCTTATCCATTTCGACTGCCTTTACTGCTGACTTCTCTCTTTCATGCTATGCTAGTGTTTCACTACCATACAAAAATGTTGGTATGAACACATTTTCCTGTAGACATCTCGCAACCACTTTTAGCAAACGCGACTCCTTTCTTCCTTGATTCACTCCATTATTAACTTCATCTGCACTCTTACTACTATTGTTTAATACACATCTCGGATAAAAGATTCTATTCCCTCTAGTGTTTCACCATGACGGTCCGAGTTTCGCTGTCTCCACAATCAATGATTTGGCAGACCATACCCATTCCATCCACACACCAGTTTCAATTCTTTAATAAAGTTTGAGAGAAAAAACCGCTTTTGACTGGACTAGAATAATACAAAGTAACCATGACAGAAGAAGAAAATTTCAAGCATTCTCAGACGTACTAATGGATATATTTAACGAGCTTTTCTCTTAAAAGTAATATCTAAAAATAAATACAACCACCAATGGATCACACCAGCACTCCTATTAAACGCAAGTATACACATTTGAAACTATGGAAAACTGATATTATCGAACAGACTTAAAAAAATTACTGTAATAGACTTAATGCACTCATTAAAAAAGTAAAAGCAGATCCTTATTGTTCAAAAATTTATGAACAAAATCCAATCCAAAAAGGCTATGGAACACACTGAAAAAGTTAACACAAAGAAGGTTAAAACAAATTCCTTGTCCTCCCTCACACAAAGCGGAATTTCTTAGTAGGCCCAAAGACAACCAACTTATTAAACAACTACTACGCAAACATCGGCTCCAAATCTGCAGCGGCCTAGGGCATGGTTAGTTAATTATTTTTATGAAAAAGTGATGAATGATGAAAATTTCTAATTAATCAATGATTAACTGATTAAAAATTAAATACTTCTGAAAAGAGTAAGAAAGAGCTTTATTGTTTCTTGCGTGATATAAGACCGAAGAAAAAAAATTTTGCTCAAACATTTAGTTTGCTTTAGTTCAAGAAATCAGGCATGGGTGGATAAGATAGTTTATGCATGCAAAAAGGTGCCAAATTCAAATGATACATTACAAAATTTAAAGTAAAATGATGGTGAAATTATGAGGAAAATTAATCACTTCTCATTATTTTCTAAAAATATATTTTTTTATTAATTGATGATTAAATTCGAAACTGATTAATCAGAACCATGCCTCGCTCCCAACTGGCGGCGCTGATTTGGAAGCCCTGAGGCAGTACTCTAACTTCCATGGCATGATTACTGCTTCCGTGGCCAGGGCCCCTGCTAATTTGCTGAGCGCATCACGAAGGTGATTCGGACATGGAGGCGTACATTCTGTATTTTATTACTACTAATCCAGGCTATACAAGACTATAAACAGCATTACCCACTCCAACAGCGGCATTCACACCTCACACACGGCTATCTGTCGCAGCCAAAATAATATCCCAACATACACACAACAAGCTAACATTCTAGTTAATCACTACGCAAAGACAAGTCACTTAAACAGACAACAACCAGAAACACGCAGACAGACAAACAGCCAGACACAAGAAAACCTACAGACTCGACACGACCATTACACCCTTCAATACAGACCAGACCACCAAGATCATCAAAAACATTAAGAATTCGAAGTCTACTGGACCAGACAACATATCTAACACACCTTAAACACTTGGATCCACAAGGAATACTAGCTCTCACAAATATCAGCACATATTCATACCAACACTGTATTATTCTTGACATATGGAAACAAGGTAAAATTATTACACTACTCAAACCAAACAAAAATCCAACAGAACCAGCTTCCTATAGACCCATTACTTTACTATGCACACCTTCCAAAGTAACAGAAAGACTAATCTTACAAATCACCAACCCACACATTCCACTATCGCCTACTCAACATGGATTCAGACCTCACCACTCAACCACGACATTACTCACTAATCTGACGCAGCACATCATGGATGGCATCAACTCCAGACGACCAGCTCAACGTACACTATTAGCAACAATAGACATTAGTAAAGCATTTGATGCTATCCCACGCTTCCCTCATAAACAAAATACTTAACACAAACATGCACAATAACACCAAAAGGTGGCTGAGCAACTATCTTTCAGGAAGATACATGTCACATTTAATGGCGTCATCATCCAGAAACAAGCTTTTTCCGAACGTGGGGTCCCTCAAGGTTCTGTTCTCTCACCAACACACTTCAACTTATACATGCATGACATTCCAACACCCATAGATAACAAGCTTACCTTATCATTATATGCAGATGACATCACACTAACATCCACCCACAACAACATCGACACCGCTACAAATAACCTACAAACATACATAAACAGTATACAAGACTAGCTCACACACAATAGACTCAAAGTAGCCCCACAAAATCAACCATCACCTTGCTTACAAGCAACACAAAAGAACACCAGGTAATTCCACAGCTTACACTAAACATCAACATTCCACACACTCACAGGATCAAAATACTTGGAGTCACATACAACACATCATTATCTTTTGCAAACCACATTCAGGACATTAGAAACAAATGTACGTCAAGACTTACGCTTAGGGTTCTAACAGGCACATACTTTGGACACCAGCAGGAAACAACATCACTCATATACAAACAAATTATTCGCTCAGTTATGGACTATGCTAGCCCATGCTGGGCACCCATTATCTCAAACACACACATAAACACCTTACAGACAATACAAAACAACGCACTTCGTATCATTACAGGATGCACTCAAACAACACCAATAGAACACCTGCACACAAACAAAAATACTGAAAGTTAGAGAACATTTAGACATGAGGGGAACACAATTCATGGCAGCAGCGACAACTAACCCACAACACCCTTGCCACTACATGTACAATCATGCACCAACACCTCGCACCATTAAGGTAACACCAGAGAGACATTATAACCAAATACTCCATTCCATACCACGCCCCACAGACATCACACAGTACAGAAAACACACACACACACACACCTAACCCACAAAGCACTGACACGACTCGGTCCGAATGCGGTCCTAGGTGCGAAGCCGCCACCCATTAACAGGTCACAGATCGAATTGAGTTCACTTAGCACGATTCTGATGTGGACATCACCCCAACTTACAGACACATAAACACAGACTAGACAACGCCACAGACGACACCTTCCACCTGTGCCAGGACACACCACAAACAATTTAACACATTATGACAGACTGTATCACTCTAGCACAACATAGAACACAACACAACATCACTAGTGCGCTGAACCTCTGGTCCACTCTGGATCAGGGTGAGCTGATTGGCTAAACAACAACTACAACTAAAGTTGCCTAAAATTAACATTTTCCCAAAGCACATTAGAGCGAGACTTTTAAAAATTATGAACACGAGTTTTTCATACTACTGTACAGTGTACACCAGACTTTCACAATTTGGTAATTGCAAATTTTTGTGAAAACAGGAGCATCATATAAGAATTTTGCACACATTTTACCTTCTGGGTAAACATTTGGTAGAACACATCCACCCAAACTAGTGACGAAAATAGGTTTTACTGGTGTATTTCATGTTGTTTCAATTGAATCCAACCTTCATTTTTGGCGCAAATGCACCATTATGGAGATACCCCCCCTTCTCCAGGGCTTTGAAGAAGAGGGAAATTGTGGGCTAAAGAGTACAGAATCAATCGAAACAGCATGAAATACACCAGAAAAACCTATTTTCGTCAGTAATATTCACGGCAAAAGTAACCTAACCTAATCTAACCTGGTACTACTTATGGTACCTTTCCGGGTCCCGACAATAACCCAACCTTACCTTTCCAGGTATAATTGCTATGGCGTTGGACAGTGGCAGCTCGTGATAATTCAAACTAGAGGGACTGCATGATGTGTAAAATTGAGTGATAAATTAATAATAAAAATAATAATTTATTTAAAAAATTAACATTATCACTTACCATCTTCAAAAATATGCAACCTATTGCCAGTGTCAGCTCACTACTTAAATATGAATTACATACCGCGGCTCTTTGAAGTAGCGAAGTCATTTACAACTTTGATATTAAAATCTTTAATTTCTGAGATCATCTGGTTTTCAACTGAGATCATTGCCAAAGCTGTCAATCTTTCATTCATCATGGTATTACGCAAGATAGTTTTAATTCTTTTCAAGGTTGAAAAGCATCTTTCTGCTTCTGCTGTTGTCATCGGTGTTGTTATGAGAATCTTAATAAGCTTTACAATTTCAGAAAATGTCAATTGTAAATGGTTATACCGTATCACTTTGAACAAATCTATCAGATTCTCTGTTACATAAATCCTCTCTAGTATAGACTACACTATGTTCAGTCTTAAGTTTATCTTTTTCAAGCATTGGATAAGCTTCAACAGCTTTATTGAGCTCATAACTAGGGAAACTTTTCGCAAATGATGGAAAACTTTTTGTAAAAAAGTAGCTTGCTTGCTTGCTTCCAAAAGATTAATAAAACTGAATCGTTCCTTACAAAGAGATAAAATCACATCGTAAACTTCTTTTTGCAGCTGTTATACCACCTCCGAGACATTTTCTTTTTTTATATTGTGAGCCTATTCCCATGATTTCATTGCACTCCTTGTTTTTTTTGAATGACAGAATTAAAAGCTTCTAAAGATGCCTTAGCCACAGTGGCATCTATGTTTCTAGACTGAAACTGGGAAAAAAGAATATCAATATGAGGCATTATTTTAGAGAAAAAGTTGAGCCAAAATCCAAATTCGGAATAAGAACATAAGAAATTTTTATAGTGGGCACACTAGAGGCCACTTCGGCCCATCGAGGTGGCTCCACTATGTAAAAACTGCATGTACATTGGCAACAACCAATTTTTACAAAACTAATTAATTATCAATTTAAAACTAGAGATAGAATCTCTGGATCCAGAGGATCAAAGTCATAATAGGCTACTATCCACAAATGTGTTACACTCTATATCTATTTATAACTGACGCAAATGTTCATTCAATGATCATTCAATGTTCTTTTAATGCCTGCAGCTGCACATCCAGTATCATTTGACTTGGATGTTTCTAAATGGTGCAACATTCAATCAAAGCATCTTTCATTTCATTTACAGCATTGACTGTTCTGCTTTTAAAATTCCATCGAGTGACAAATGGCTTCGGAATTCGAGAAGTCACGTTATCCAATACTACCATTCTTTGTGGAGATTTTGAAAAAAAAGCTGGTATCCCTGACAAACTGTTTAAAAATACTCTAACACTAGTATTCTGTGATGTTGCTTTTTGTACAATCAAATTAAGCTGGTGTGCATAACAATGAACAAAGTGAGCATTTTTGAAAGTGTCTTTAATTCTTGCCTGAACACCTGTTTTGGCTCCACTTAGAGCAGCTGCACCATCATAAGTTTGTGCAATAAGATTTTTCTGGGCAATTTGGAATTAAATTATTGAGCTCATTTTGCAGAAGCCTGGCTATAGTTTCGGTCATTATGCAGAAAATGACATGGACTGAAGTTGAATTCAAAAATACATTTTTCTAGTGTATTTTGGTGTGCTCTGTTCAAATATAACCTTCATTTCCTGTGCAAATATACTTTTGTTTTAATAAAATATATTTCCTGTTTTGGCTATAATGTACTTTTTTTCATAAAATATTTTTCCTGATTTGGGCTATTTTTTCGCTACTCTGCAACTTAATTAGTTGGTTGATTTCTGTTCTGGCTATTTTTGTTTTTCTAATTGGATTCAGTTTGGTCGTGTTTGTGATAGAATTTTGACGTGCTGTTCGTGTGGTTTCGACTTTGAGAACTTGATTCATCATGTGCCCTAGATGAAGACAAAGCATTGGATGTTTTTATCAATTATGGTGTTATTCTCTCATCCTTAACTTGCCCAAAATGTGACTGAGTACCTAATACGAAATGATCAGAAGATATTTAGGTGAAATAACCAATATTAACCTGTTAGGTTAATTGAATGCCCAGTTAGGTCAACTAAATGACTGGTTAGGTCAACTGTACACCCTTGATGATTGGTTAGGTTAAGTCGTGATATTTTCGTTAGTTTAAACGAAAATGACGAAAACAAAAACACAAATGACATGGCCTGAAGTTGAAATAAAAAATAAATTTTTCTAGTGTATTTTGGCGTGCTCTGTTGAAATATAACGTGCAAATATGACGAAATATGACGAAATATGACTCAGAAATAATGTAAATGTAAACAAATTCTTATTTCTTTACATTTGCACAGGAAATGAAGGTTATATTTGAACAGAGCACACCAAAATACACTAGAAAAATATATTTTTTAATTCAACTTCAGGCCGTCATTTTCTGCATAATGACCATAGTTTCTGCTCTTAGACTAAGTGGATTAAAAAATCCGCATAGTCTTTCAACAGGCCTCCCTTGTAGTTCATACCTCAGAACTATTACCATCTGTGTTTTATCATAAACATCTGTTGTTTCCTCGCACATTAGTGGTAAATATTCTGCATCACTTCTTTTTTTATTCTCTCCTGACATACAGTTAGAATAGATTCCAAAAGTTCATTCTGTATTGTTTAAGACATTCCCTTGAAAACTGTTGCTGTATTGAAATGAGCATGAAGACTGGAGTCTAGTTCACTGGCAAAATCAAGTAAACCAAAAAATACTCCTGGATTTTTCGAGCTTTCAGTTTCATCATGTCCTCTGAGTGGCAACTCAAACTTTCCACAGAATTTTATACAACTTATAATTTTAGACAAAACATCCCTATTTTTTCTCACTAATTCATTGTGCTTTGCCACTGAAAGTTTATATGCCGAGTCAATTTGGGTTGCAATATTAACTCTACCCAGCACTGATAAGTCAATCATATTATTCATATGCTTACTTGATTGTTCATGTTCTTTAATTTTCTGTGGCAGATGTCTCAAGTATTTACACCAGTCTTTGTTCTCATTAAAAAGGAGGACGTTAAGTGGTGATATGATAGAGGTGTATAAAATGATAAAAGGGTTGGATAAGATAGATTTTAATTCTCTTTTCATTAAATATCACAATAACCAGACTAGAGGTCATAGTATGAAATTATTTAAGCCAAGATGTAGAACAAATTTAAGAAAACATAGTTTTACAAACAGAGTAATTAAGTTTTGGAACAGTGACAGAAAAAGTGGTGACTTCAGATACACTTGATTCTTTCAAAAGAAGGTTGGATAGTTTGATGTCTGCAAGGGACATCTGGTGATAGTGTCTAAGCCCATTTTTATTGCATGAATGGTACTAGTTTATTTCATATATATTATGTGCATTTAGGTGATAAATCCCATAGCTCAACACAAGTGTTGTGGGATATAGGGAGGCAGCATCTTGGGTTAGGGGATACTCTCTGTCCTTACACACCCCATTTAAAGAGATTCCTCTGCTGAGCGGTGCCCCCGATAGTACTGTGAGGTATTGCAAAACTCATGATCTTCACTTGCCCCACAAACACCTTTAAATGGGAGACCCAAAATGGGTGCACACACATTTCTACATTACTGTACAGTCTTTACAGCGACACCTACACTTTTCCTCCTAAGTATATATATTGTAATGTATATGGTTGTAAATTGTGACTTGGTCCGCAATTGATATGGACTGTGACTTATTTTTGGTTGGCAAGGTACTGGTATTGATGGGTACCGTAATGAAATTGACTGGATTCTTTGGATCTGATATATTTGCATGTCAGTTATAAATAGATATAGAGTGTAACATATTTGTGGATAGTAGCCTGTTATGACTTTGATCCTCTGGATCCAGAGCGTCTATCTCTAGTTTTAAATTGATAATTAATTAGTTTTGTAAAAATTGGTTGTTGCTAATGTACAGGCAGTTTTTACATAGTGGAGCCACCTCGATGGACCGAAGTGGCCCCTAGTGTACCCACTATAAAAATTTCTTATGTTCCATGGTTCGTCTCCACCATAGAGTAAGCATGGAAAGCAGAATAACGAATTCGTTTCATCACATCCACAGATCGAGTCACATTTTTCACAAATTTTATTATTAAACTGATGTACATATTCCTTACTGCGACTTGTGCTACTTTGCTGAATATTTAAGTTAGGTGTTGGTCTCCTTTATCCTTAACTGCAAGTTTTTCATTTAATGTTAATCTGGTGAAGTTTAAATTTCACAAGCATTTCACTTTGTTTATGGGTTCTCGTTTTGGTTAATATTTACTAAATGCCATGAGCTGAAACTGTGATTGAAAATAACTTTTTATGAGGTAGTTTTAGTCGCTTTATTCAAATTTGCTACTCATTTCTGGGGCAAATGCTTATTTATGGTAAAAATTATTATGATATATATAAATACATGCATTATTGCGCAAAGAATCATAATTTTGAGATTTTTGTAGAGGGAAATAGTGATGAAGTCATGTTATTCCACGACTTAATTTGTTTGTTGGTTGGTTTCTGTTCTGGTTATTTTTTTTTCTAATTGGATTCAGTTTAGTGGTGTTTGTGACAGAATTATGACGTGCCATTCGTGTGGTTTCAACTTTGAGAACTTGATTCATCATGTGCCCTAGATGATTAATTAAATGATTAATTGAATACCCGGTTAGGCCAACTGAATGCCTGGTTAGGTCAACTGTACGCCCTTGATGATTGGTTAGGTTAAGTCGTAATATTTTCGTTAGTTTAAACGAAAATGACAGGAGCAAACTTTTCTGGTTAATTTTGAGGTGTTTTGCACGTTTCCTATGGTAATGCGTCATTTACGAGATCTCGTAACATGAACATGTTAGGAAGTATAAAATGTATTTTTTAATTCAACTTCAGGTCATGGCATTTTGTAAATAATTACCCTCGTTTCACCAAAATTGTTACTTTAATAACGAAAATAATGCACAACTTTTCTCAACAAACAGCCTCGGTAACTGGCGAGCTGCAAAAATTGCAGCTCTGAATCGAGTTTCACAGTGTTATTTTCACGTCACGCCAGTTAAGATTTGCAGTGTTTGAAGTGGGTCTTAGTTTTATTTTTTAAATATAATCGTTTTTGTTTAATAAATAATGTATCACAAAGTAATTTCTAGACATGGGATGAAACAACTTTATTTTAGCTTCAAAAATACATTTATCGTAGTCGCATCATACATTTGGCAGCTCAGTTCAGGAGGGACTGCAGCTCTGCAGCACCTATAGACCAGCCGCCACTGGCGTTGGATACCACAAAGGTTAATTGAATGCCCAGTTAGGTCAACTGTATGCCCTTGACAATTGGTTGGGTTAAGTCGTGAAAATAACACAACTTAACCTAACCAATTGTCAAGGGCATAAAGTTGACCTAACCGGGCATACAGTTGGCCTAGCCAGGCATTCAATTAACCTAACCGGGTATGGGATGGGTACCTCATAATGAATTCGGGACCCAGAAAAGTAAGTAGTACCCCTAACCTAACTTAGGCCTAGATGACGTCCCACTCGGACTGTAAGCTCCCACTACAAACAAACATTCGAAAGCAACTGTTGAATTCAAATTTCAGCCGCCAGACTTGCGTGGGAGTATCACGTGACAATGGGGGCAGCCACTGATTGGCTAATGATGATAACGACTACATACTTCACGGGACGAGATGGTTTGACTAGTGAATAACTGCGCCAAAAATTTATAATTTTGAAAATAAGTATCTCGATAAATAGGAATTTCCGCCAAAATTAATATAGAATAAAGTATTCTTGTTTTGGTAATGGTTCAGAATACGGGCGCCACTTAAGCAAAATTTTGAAAAATACCATAGAGACAAAGTTGTTTCTCTCATTAAAATACGTTGATTGCATGTGTCGCATTTGTATAATTTAGGTCTCGGGGGTAGAGCCTCCGTAAAGATCACGCATCACAAATTGATCGGTATAGGGTTCACTTTGTGATGCGTGATCTTTACGGGGGCTCCGCCCCCGTACCCCCGAGACCTAAATTATACAAATGATAATGTAATAACATGTTAAGTTATGCACTTTTTTAGTAATTTTCTAACTTCGTTTTTTTGACTATGCGACACATGCAATCAACATATTTTAATGAGAGAAACAACTTTGTCTCTATGGTATTTTTCAAAATTTTGCTTAAGTGGCGCCCGTATTCTGAACCATTACCCTTGTTTTTTTTCGCTCTATCTCCCTGTATAAATATCAATATCGAGTTTGGTGCATGTGTTCTACCGAATCTTAACCATTCTATCATAAAATAGGCTCGTACAGACCACACATCTTAAGACAATTTATCTTACTCGAATAACTTTGATAGGCCCTAGCGTAGTGGTATTTAACCTTTTTCGTACCTTTTGAGCTGCCAACAAAACCGTAATTATGTTCCCCTCCCCTTAAAAGGCAGTTACTCCCCGAAAAAGGCCGAATTACCCCGAGGCCCCAGGTTAAATACCACTGGCCCAGCAGCTTTATGCTGTACCAATGTAATGTGATACATTAAATTTGTTCAAACCTGAAAAATTATCATAACTTTTTCTTATTAGAGGCTGATGGAAAAACTTGAGTGGCATAAGAAAATTTGAGAGAGACTTGTACACTGGATCTACGAAAATACTTTTTCAGTCATAGAGTAGTAGATTTTTGGAATGATTTGTCATTGATGTAGTAAATAAGGGGACAGTTCAAAACGGACACAATCCAAAACGGCCGCAACCAAAACGGCCACAAACCAGCTTGTGCAATTTTTGGTTAGGTTAAGTCGTATATTTTCGTTAGTTTTAACGAAAATATCACGACTTAACTAGTTAGGTTAACTGAATGCCTAGTTAGGTTAATTAAATGCCCGGTTAGGTCAACTGTACGGCCTTGACAATTGGTTAGGTTAAGTCGTGTTAGGTTAAGCCTCAATTACCAAATGGTATCTACTTTAAAACTAACGAAAATATCACGACTTAACCTAACCAATTGTCAGGGGGGTACAGTTGACCTAACCGGGCATTCAATTAACCTAACTAGTTGAGTCGTGATATTTTCGTTAAAACTAACGTGGCCGTTTCGTATGCTAACTTGTTTTCTTCTGTTTTACTAAAAAAAAATCACTGACGTTCTTAGAGATTATATGTTGCATTTATAGTACAATTAATATTGGATTAATTAATATACAGTAAGCTTGTTAACGAATGGGATGTGGCCGTTTTGGTTTGTGGCCGTTTTGACCTTTTGTAGCTCCTTTGTTAGTTTTAAGAAAAATTTGGATGCTTTCATGAATGAGAGAGAGTTTGTAGATTGTAAATAGTGTATATTCTTAGCTTAGGTTATGTACGCTAAATTGGTAGCTCTGTAAATAGCTGTATGTTAATTAACTGCTTTAAGATTGACATTTTGCACAATTTTATTATAAAATATAGCTCATGAATTGGATAACCTCGATAGGCCCGAGTGGCTTCATGTTTTCCAAATGAAATGTAATGTGATGTAATTAAGGATAGGTTTGATTACGCAAAACAAATTTGACTTTCATCCCACTTATACAACGGTAAAAATGTTGGCACATCTCAGTGATGAAGAACAGAAAATAACATTATATATATTATATAGTTTCCCGGTCTCATCAAAGAAGGTACCTCCGATAAACGTCAATGCCACGAAATTGTCAATTAGTTAACTCGAGTTCGGAAGTTTTGGAGCCACCACTGACAACATGTATAACAAACAAAGATTTAACACAACTTAGAGAGGCCCCAATGCAAGTGCTAAAGTGGCCTTCTCACACTCAGAGTGTGGAGAGATGTGTATATATTATATATAAAAGGGTGTGTCAATTTTGTCAACTTTTTCAAATCAATTTTGGTAGTGAAAATATAGTCTTTTCATGTCAAAACTTGAAATTGGCCAACCAAAATGAAATAAAATAACCCTTACCTACATCAATTTTTCCTTAAAGTTTCAGAAATTGACTCTTTTACTAAATAATAGGACATAAATTGATTAACTATTCATCTGTCACAGAATTATCCCACTGATCGCATATTGAGTGTTTTCAAGGTCATATAGTTGTTGTACAATGTACAAGTCACAACATGAATAGAACTGTCCCTCACTCTCAGTTGCCTCTTAGATGTCATAGACGGTGGTTTGCTGTTATTGCTCTTGTACCTACTTCATAGTTATTCTACTAGACGAATACTACAGTTTAAACGTAAGTATGGATTATTACAATTATTTATTATTATCATATTCTTCTGTCTAATTATGTTGTAATCCCATGAAATATTTTTTTATTGAATTTTAGAACATCGAATGACTAAACTTTGAAACATCGTAACTGATATGAAATACTTAAATGTTTTTCTTTCTTTTCAGATATTCCTAAGATGCCAAACTTGAAGACAAGAGGTCAGTCGTCATGCCACTTGAGCCTGTTAGTCGGTACAGGCAAGGAGCTTCCTGTGTCAGAACTACCAACAGTGCGAGACATGCTGAGACTAGGGTTACTCCTTCGTGAACAAAATACAAAGGATAGAAGGAACTACAGAGAAAGAGCTCATAAGGGACATGATTCCCCCTCTTCTGCATCAGTGGAAAAAAGCTAATGTGTCCCATAGAGTTGTGTTCTGAAGCCAATTGTTCTCCCTCATGCAGAAGAGAACCTTACCCTCACATTGATTGTCGCTGTCCTCGTGAGAAGAAGATCCCTGTTTTGGAGCTGGCTTTCATAAAGGCACAGAGAACAAAGGCAGGAGGCCAAGGAAGTATGCAGATTGGTTCGGCAGATTATTCAGAAACCAAAAAACAGATTGTTATTGCTAAGAAAAAAGAGAAAATCCGAGAGAGAGAAGAAAGGAAGAAAAAGAAGAGTGAAGAAGCCACCCAAAGAGATGAAGAGCTCTATGAAGAGGTTTCTCACTTCTTTGAAAGCTCTTCAGATGAACAGAAAGAAGCAACATCAGATGATAGCTCCAAAATGCCATCTGAACCTTCGCCGAAGAGAATGAAATACAACACTAAAAACATCTCAAACATTGCCCTTGCCAGTATTCGCCACCATACGGGGCTACGAGAGACTGCAGAGATTACCACTGCCGCTTTGATAGATGCAGGCCTCATCAACCGAGAGGATACATCCTTAGTGATAGATCATAATAAGATAAGAAGAGCACAAGAAAAAATAATGAAGGAAATATCTGATCAGCATGAAAAAGATTTGGAGGAGGAAGGTCTCTCTTGCCTTTTGTTTGATGGAAGAAAAGATGACACAAAAGTTCTCCTAGAGGTAGAGGGAATGGACAGAAAGTTTCCCGGTCTCATCAAAGAAGGTACCTCCGATAAACGTCAATGCCACGAAATTGTCAATTAGTTAACTCGAGTTCGGAAGTTTTGGAGCCACCACTGACAACATGTATAACAAACAAAGATTTAACACAACTTAGAGAGGCCCCAATGCAAGTGCTAAAGTGGCCTTCTCACACTCAGAGTGTGGAGAGATGTGTGAAAATGGTCATAGAAGCAGCTAGTCAAGTTTACAGTCACGAGAGGCGAGAAGGCTACATCAAAGCGCAAGTAGCAAGCCGAATGCTGATGTCAAGGAACCGCAGCAAAAAGGACACGACTGCATTGGTTACTTTCAAATAAAGACTCTGAATGATATCTTATTGCCACTTTAAATGTTGATAGGATGTTTGCGCACATTTGTTATTTTGTTACGAATTTACGAAAAAATAAAATTTCTAAATTAAAATTGATGTAGGTAGGAGTTATTTTTTGTTTTTGAAGCAAGGATATTATTTTGTATGCCAAATGATTACATTAAATTGCTACCAAATCACATGATTTTCAATTTAGTCATTTCACCCCCAAAATTGACACCCTAAATATATATATTATACACCGCCTCGGTGTAGTGGTAGTTAGCGTCGCTGACTACGAATCCATCAGTCCCTGGATCGAGACCCGGTGATGGCATCCGGGGAGCAGCAAAACCCAGCTGTTCATCCTTCCACACAATAAAGAAAGTGGTTGGTAGATAAATGGGTACCCTGGGTGGCCTAGTGGTTAAGACGCTGGGCTGCTGGTGGGTCGTGGTTCGGATTCCACGTTAAATTGCAGGTTTAAGGTGGGGTGAAAAGCTTGACCTTCGTCAGAATGAACAATTCGGCCGGAAGAAAACCAAACGTTACCAAAGGAATATATAACGTGAAAATAGGTACAGTGTATGGAAAGTACACAAGATGAATTTTAGCATGAAATCTTTTGCATGACAAAACTGATTTGGGGCATAACAAAGTGAACAAAAAATTTTCTTCATTCTGTCATGGGATTGTGTGTTGCGCCACTGAGTTAGAAGTGTTGTTTGCAGTGGCGTATCAAGGGAGGGGCGAGAGGGGCGACCGCCCCGATCGGCACTTCCCGAGGGGCGGCAAATTACTGTCAGGCGGGCGCAGTATGCAAAATTTTGGGTTTTTATGTTTTAAAATGCAACCCTCCAAAAAATTATATCTCATCATTGTCGCGCGTTATTTGTGTACAAAATATCCATGGTTTTGATGAAAAATCATTAAATGCTATATATGCCACCTCAATGCCACTATTTCCACAAATAGTTGCGTTAAATTTTCACATCGGAAAGGTTGCCAGCCCTATTTTTCAGACTTTCCCTATATTATTTAGGTTAGGCTTTGCATTCTTTGAGCTTTGATGATGTTAATAATTTATTTAAGTTTTTCTTCCAATAAAAGTTTTGTTTAGAAGTGTATTTTTGTAAAGGAATTGTTTTTAAAATTGAAAATTGTTGCGGGGGGGTGGGGTGGGGGGGGCGTTGGCATTTTCGCCCTAGCGGCAAAAAGTATTGGTACGCCTCTGGTTGTTTGGGTACATAAGGTGAGCTTTAAATTGCTGATTAGAGTTTAAAAAATAAATGTGGATCATCTAGCAGATGACCCTCGTAAGATCAACAGATTTACATAGAAATCAAATGTCGGTTAAGATACATGGTACAGGAGTTTCGTAGAGACCAGTTCCTTTTAACTGCCACAAAGACCCAAAGGCCAAAATTAGTCACACGTGAAACAACTGATCAATATAAAGTTACCACATAACTTAGTGTAATGTGGTTCCTGTGAAACTCGATGTGGGCCAGATAAATGGTACAGTATGATGGAGTATTACAGTATAATTGCATCAAACTAATTAAATCTCTGAAATGGGCAATAAATGTTGTACAGAAAAAAAAAAAAGCTAAGGCCAAGAGTTAGAATGCAAATGGAAATAGGGCCTATTGGGTAAGAGCATATAAATTCTCGTGCTGTGTGCAAACCAGATATATCTATTGCGTTCAGGGCAAGATTTGGACTACGGAACACGACTGGTGTATGGTGGAAATCTTCAGAAGAATAGTCGACTGGCTCAGAACAATATCAGATGAGGGGAGTACATGGCTATGTGAAGCGGAGGGAGCAAGAAACCAACTCTCTACTTCAAGTGGCCAACTCGAGAGGAGGGGTAACAAACCTCGCCTCCGTGAAATGAGGAATCACCGCACAGAACACCTGAAAGATTATATATATATGTTTTAAATGTACATATTCACGATTTGCGAGGGTGCCCTCTCAAGGCATTGGTTTCTGCCCTATGTAGGAGAATTACGACTTCTGATTGATCGAGGCCCATGGTGTAATGGATAGCATATCTGACCGGCAATCGGAAGATCCTGGGTTCGATTCCCGGGCGGTTACCTCATTTTTCATTTCGTTATTTCTCTTCCTCGTGTGCAGAACACTCCTCTATACTTACGTCATTTATATATATATATATACACACACACACACACACACACACACACACAGGGTGTTTCAGGAGGAAATGTCAATACTTCGGGAGGTGATAGTATCGGTCATTGTGAGAAAAAAAGTTCATATGAACATGCGTCTAATTCTGAATGGTTACGGAGATAGAGCTGTTTGAATCTGATGCGCGCGCAGCTCTTCCTCCCCCATAACCTTGAACCATGTAAGCATGCAACATAAGCCAATCGACAGCTGACTGTTGAGTGACATTGTTTGAAGCAGTGTTAAGAATGACCCACACCTTCACATATGCCGAATATGCAGATATGGTGTATGTCTACGATTTTTGCGATGGAAGTGCAACAGCTGCTGTTGAACACTACTGTCGACGGTTTCCGAACCGCAGAATTCCTGTATCTGATACCATTCAAAATGCCAATGTTTAAACATTAAATGTTAGAAACAGTAATTGGTTTCTCTTTCTAGATTACCGTTAACAATGCTTTTGTATTTGTAGATTCAAACGGCTCTATCTCCGTAACCATTCAGAATTACACACATGTTCATATGAACTTTTTTTCTCACAATGACCGATACTATCACCTCCCGAAGTATTGACCTTTCCTCCTGAAACACCCTGTGTGTATATATATATATATATATATATATATATATATATGAATGCAGCTGTTGATTATGAAGTCAACTACCCCAATTTTTCTATGATAATGATAATTCCATTGAATATTTTAATATGCTTTTGACAGACTCGTCAAAACAGTCTTCCTTATTCGGACATAGTTTGTATTCTTCGGATGATTATGTTTTAGCATGCATTGACTTCTTCACTACTTGAATATCAGAAAACATGAATGGCGTTTGGTAAAATGTATTAAGGCGGCTTTATTTATTTTTAGTTTGAATTTTTCAATTCCGTGCGATGAGGACTCATCGCACGGAACATTTGAAAGATTGAAAGGAAAGGTATTAGTGTATACATGTTTTAAAATTTTTTGTTTAATTAATTGTTAATCTCTCTCTCTCTCTCTCATTGAATTTTCTTTTACGACGCGAGAAGGCAGTAACCAATTAGGAGAGAATCTTAATGATATAATTAAGTCGAAACGTCTTAATTTTCCTTTTCCAAATTATATCAATAAAATGATCTGCGATGACGTCATTAAGTATAAAAAGTAGTACCCACCTTTTTAATTAAAATGAATTCTTTAAGCTGTGAACCAAATCGCAAGACTGCGAATAATGACTTTCTGAATTCTTTTTTTGGAACCAAAAATATTTCCGAATCGTGTGTTTCTTTTGGTAATTTTTCATTACGATTTCTAATTTCAGTTTTTATTAATGAAATTTCGTCCTTAAAAAAAAAGATTCATTTAGGATTCCAATGGATTAATTTTAATTTGTTCCGGATTTTCAGCGTATCGTGTTATTAAGTCCCGTTTTGATTAACAAATCCAATTTAATTAATGATACATTAACAAAGGAATTAATTAATTCAGAACCGCCAACAAAAATAAGTTCTAGGAGGCTTCAGTTCTTTTTTCCTTTATAATTGAAAATTAAAGAAAGAATGAAGATTCTGGCAAGTTTTTAAATTATTTTTTATCGATTATAGTCACTGCATAAGACTTATTTTAGTGACTTTTAATTATTCTTTTTGCGACTTTTTTTTTTGACATTTTTCTTTCCAGTAATTTTTATAATGACTTTTTAGTTACGTTTTAGCGACATTTTTAGTGGCTTTGTAATTTGTAAAATATTTTGTTATTAATTAATAATTATTGGTTAATAATTAGAAGAAATTAAATATTGTGGCCGATTGGACTGACTTCCAATTTGATTTTACTTTAGTCTCAATTTTGGGGTTTGAAATTTTCTTATTTTTGGATACTAATTGTGCTTAATAAACAAAAACTTTACTATGTACATAAGTAAACATGTAAAAACAACATTTAATAGTAATTTTACGTTAAATGTTCGAAATGTCCACCATTTATACGCAAACATGCGGCGCAACGTCCCAAAACAGATCGGCGCCCTGTAGGGTTCATATTAACAGATTTTGCGTACTTCCCGAACAATCGCTCGTTTCGGCAAGTTTGATTCATTTATAGTCTTCAAATCCTTCTTGCAGTACAGAAATTCAAATCTTTTGCTATACTTGTTATAAAGTTGGAACTTACGTTTCATGGAAAAAATAAGAAATAGCATTATCTATTATTTTAAAAAGAAACAACCTGTTCTGAATTTTTTCTGAGCGCCTGTGCAGGGATTTTCAGTGGATATAATCAAACTGCCTCGTTTGTCTTCCCAAACAATTCTTTTGCTGTTACAATGAATGACAAATCCGCTTTTACGATATTCTTCTAAAAAGTTTACAAATTCTTTCGGATGTGCTACTGCTTCGTCTATTTGTATAGTCGTACTTTATAAAACCTTGCTGACTAGATTCATACCAGGTAACTAAGGTAAACTCCTTCTGAAGTGACATTGTTTCACTTCTAATCTTAGGACCAGATGCATTTTTAGTAAGATCATTCAAAACTTGTTGAAATCCGGGAACTTTAAATCGAATTGCTTTCACACTTTCATATTTTAAAAAAATTTAAAAATAAAAACTAATATAATATATATAACATGGAAAAATAGCTGAAGGACAGACTCCGAAAGCCAAACAAAAAATAAAGTGCCAAAACTAGGAGCAAATCAAGAAAGAATCCTAACTCTTAAATATAATAATTTTGTAGTTGGAGAGTCAAGATTGTTCAAGAAATTCCCAAACCAATTCAGAAACATTACGAAAGTAATATATATTAAAATTAGACGCCTGGCACAGGAAAATCCTGGATGAACTGGGTGTGCATGGCTATACGAGATGGGAAGCTCAAGACAGCAACTCTCTCTCCTACAAAAGGCCAGATCTGACCTCCGTGTGACTGACGCACGGAAAATCTACAAGGTTACAAGATATTATATATATGCGCACTTTTTTCTTTGAGCATTTAAAAAAACCCTTTCTTCGTTTTGGAGAATTTGATGGAATTTTAATGTATGGAAATTTATTTTGCAACAATTTTCGGGGTTTAAATTTAATACCGTGTTAATTGAGGCGTGCAATTCTTAAAATGTAACAGTAATTATATATATTATATATATATTATATATATATATACACACATTTTTAACTGCAAACACGCAGTATAATTAACGTAAAGAACGACGTTCTTTACGTTAATTATACTGCGTGTTTGCAGTTAAAAATGTATATAATGTTACGGCATGCGGAAGGTGCCCCCTTGGGGCATTGGTTTCTGCGCGTATGTAGGAGAATTACGGTATTTGTTCGAGTGAGGCCCGTGGTGTAATGGTTATCATATCTGACCGGCAATCGGAAGATCCCGGGTGGTTACCTCATTTTTTCATTTGTTTCGTTCTCTCTCCTCATCTTGCGCGGGATATTCTCCTATACAAGCGTCGTTCTTTACGATATATATATATATATATATATATTGCAACAAAAGTCCTTATTTATAGGATACTTACTTTATTGAATTTTAAGTTATTGATTTGACACTTAGATTTTTTTCTTTTGTGGCATCTCAAGTCAGTGGTTTACATATCACGACCACACACCATTGATCACGTGAAGAAAAGAATTCACGAGGAATGCGTCAAAATTAATGAGAATGTGTTCTCCACTGTTGGATCGAACATACTTAGCAGAATTCACGCATTCGAACAGCTTTCTGGTATGCAATTCGAACATTTAATTCAAATACTTTAGCGATGTTCCATCAACACAAACATGACCAAGATGACGTCACAGCGAGAGACTACTTCAAGGCATGTCCATATGCTTTGTCTCACACGTCAATTTCGTTACAAGGACTTCTCGACGCACCTCCACCTCTCTCTCCGAAGACCAGTGACACGAAAGCCATCACCATGTGAACACCATTTGTGCAGGCCCCATTTTGGCCTGGTGTCATTCACCTACTTTATATAAAGACTAATCATTACATCGCGCGTTATTAATATTGAAGTTATTATTCAAGTGTACATCTAATTTCGACTGTAAACAACCAATTTACATTTTGCCTCATTCCTAAACCATTTATTTCGTTTAATAAAGGAAGAAAACTAATTCTTTCTATCAGTCAACCTAATTAATAACTTAATTAATAACATTTGATCTGCAAAGATCTGGTAACCTCAGCCTAAGCATTATCATTAACCATCAATTATAACTATTATCAATTAACCATTATCATCATCATCGTCATGATAATTATAGTGTCAACATTTACGCCAAAAATCGGTGTATTATATATATATATATATATATATATATATAAGGTAAATTCTGCTCGATTAGAAAACGGGCGATAGATAACTAATAGAATAACCTCAAGATAATGTGAAATAGTTTTAGAAATGTTGCAAAATACACGCGGCGACAGGTTCGCACATGTTTTATCACGATACAGAATGACTTAGGCTAGTGTTATTTTCTCTGGTGTTTTTCACACAGTTACAACGCCACCTCTACGATATTACAGTAATTGAAAAAACATGGAGCCCACGAAAGAGCATATTCGACATGTGATGCTGTACGAGTTCCATAAAGGATCTAACGCTAGTGAATCCGCAAGAAACATTCAGAGAGTTTATGGAAATGATGTTGTGAGCGAATGGATGTGTAGGAGATGGTTTGAGAAGTTCAGAAATGGAGACTTCACTCTGAAAGATTATCAACGAACAGGACGACCAAATGAGTTAGATGAGTTGCTGAAAGCAACAGTGAAGGAAAACCCAACGGTAACTAAGAGAACTTGGCCTGCAACTCGGCGTTAGCCATATGACCATTCATCATCATTTGAAGTTGTTAGGAAGAGTAGTGAATGTTGGAAAATGGGTTCCGCATGATTTGTCACGAGCGAATCTTCAACATCGAATCGATATTTGCACATCACTGCATTCTCGGCAACTGCAGGCACCGTTTTTGAATCAGATCGTCACTGAGGATGAAAAATGGGTCCTCTGTAACAATATTAAGCATCGACATCAGTGGCTTAGCCGTGAAACAAAGCCAGAACCTCAGCCAAGGAATGGACCCCATCCAAAGAAAATTTTGCCTTGCGTTTGGTGGGATATACAAGGAATTATTCATTTTGAGCTTCTGCCAGATAACCAAACAATTACAGCTGAAGTCTACTGCCAGCAATTCCAACGATTGAAGATGGCATTACAAGAAAAACGTCCTGCATAATTAATCGCAGAGGTGTTCTTTTCCACCAGGATAACGCGCCGCACTCACACTGCTCGAATCACTACTGCCCAATTGGAGGCATTTGGTTGGGAAAAAAAATGCCTCATCCACCTTATTCTCCGGACATCGCACCTTCAGAGTACCATTTATTCAGAAGTCTGCAACATCACCTAGATGGACAAAAGTTGCAAGCCAGGGAAGCTATCGAAAACGAAGTGATCGCTTTTTTTTAACTCTAAACCAAGGGATTTCTTCGAACGTGGCATAAAAAACCTTTCTACAGGTGGAAAGAGGTTATAGAAAAAGAAGGGAATTATAGTGATTAATTTGTCATTATAAGTCATTTAATTTTTGTTCTGAATAAACTAAAAAAATCGAGCAGAATATGTTACAACCTTATATATACTGTGTGTGTGTGTGTGTGTGTGTGTGTGTATATACATTAAAATTTTATGTCTATTCAATCTCAAAATATATATATATATATATATATATATATATATATATATATATATATATATATACATATAAATACATGATTATAGACAGTATAAAGAGTAAAACCAAAGCTGGGAACATCCTTTATTTCCGATTATTTCGGGAGTTCTAACATCTCCCATTTTCATTGGATTAATAATAAATCATCAAAACAGAAAAACAAACTTTAAACACGAAACAAAAATTATTTTTTTTAAACTTTCAAATAAATATGTATATAACACTTCAAAAATTATTGTGTTAATATTGTATCGTATCGTATTTTGTTGGTGTGATTACAACTTTAAACATTTCTCGTACATCAACATTGACTTAACCTTTAGAAAAACATTTGGACAAACATCCTTTTTATACACGTGTAAATTAACTGTATTTATACAAGCAGCGCGCATTAATAAAAACCTTTGAGTAATACAAACAAAAGATAATTGTATAAACCATTAATGCTTAATTTGCTTTTCCAGGATCAGTAATTTCAACGTTTTATCCAAAATTAAATTGTGAAGTTGTCAAACTTCCGTTTTTATTGCAAAGTTCCTAAAATTTTAATTTACATTTGCTTACACAAGTCATCACAGTTTACATGCTTTAAAGTGAAATATAAAACACCTTCCACTTGACAATTAAGGAAATAATGAGTTAAAGTAATGATTGCTTAGGATTATATGATACACTAAGTGGGAAACGTGGAGCTAATGATTTTGTAATCAGCGTGCTACCGATCACACCATCAAGAACCACAAAAGAGGTTCTTTCAAGCGAGACCAATATTTACGCTGTTTGACCATGCTCCGTTAAACTCCCTTGTTTTTATGCAAATTAATGCATTTAAGTGCAATAACCGCAATGAAATAAGATGGAATGAGAAAAGCCAAAAAAGGAGAAAATTGATGGTTAAATAATTGAATATACTGTAATCCCCTGATAAATTGAGCTATACCCCTTTCTTTACAAGTTTTCCCTCCAATTAATAGTGCACATATTTACCTATCAGATCACTAAGTCTTAAGAGATTAATTTTAACCCTTCAGGACAAGAAAAGTCAATGGGTCACTGTCACAGTCATAGTGGTTAGTATTCACTAACGAAAATCCTCAGGGTGCTATGAAAGAAAACCATGTGGAATTGGGGGTGTCTTGAGCCATAAAAGATTGGAGACCACGGATTGGATAATCGGGTTAGTTGATTTTTTTTTAATTCTTTGCATTAGACTGTATTGAGTACGTCTTGTTACCTCCGGGAAGCTCGAGACATTGTGAGTAGAAAACATTTGCGAAGCTGAGCATCTCGGGGGTAATATATGTAGGAGTCTAAAAGATCTGTTATAAAGCAAATTTAGGGTTCTGCCAGAACCTTTTTTATAATTGACCCAGAGTTGCTGTCCGTATATATTATTGCAGAAAGTATGAAAAAGTCTTTAGCTTCACTCGTACAGAACCGGAAGTTCCTTATAGTAGTCATATTCGCTTTAGCACATATGGCTTCGATTGTTTTTTGTATATCTGAGTCATCACTCAAGGAACTGGTGATAATTTGACCCAAATACTTAAATTCTTGTACTTCCTCTATTGCTTCACTTCTCATTTTGAAACTAATATCAGCTGGCTGATTAGAGCTTTGGAGGATGGAATTGCACAACCTCAATTTTTGTAACATTAAAAAAAAATATGTTTCTGCAAATATAATTCGCAGACCTTTAACAGAAGAACTTATTGACACCATATCATCAGCATGGACTAAGTTATTTATCCATGGGTTATCTATACAGCATCCGACTGTTGCCTCATTAAGTGAAGCAATCAATCCACCAATATACAAATTAAACAACAGATGAGAGAGCAAGGAACCTTGTCTCATCCTGCAAGAGGAACCAAAACATTCGGATAGCACCTAACCGTAAAAGATTTCAATAAATTTAAGGTGTACATGGGAACTTTCCTGTCTTCTAGTTTTTTAAATGAAATATTGTGGTTCACTATCATGCGCCTTACTTATATCTAGGAAACAGCTATAAATACTTGAATTACTGTCAGTGTATTTAAATATAATTTCCTTCAATACATACAGTAGATACACAGATCTGTTTAGTGGGACCTTTTAAAACCAAACTGATTAGATGTCCATAAGTAATCATTTAATCGGTGTAACAAGTTTCTCTAGTAGTTTCGAGAAGCAGGAGGCAACAGCGACAGGCCTGAAATTATTGCTGGATAGAATGTCCCCGTACTTATTTTTGACAAGGGGCAAGATAAATACCCTCATGAACTCTGCAAGGATATAACTGAGTCAGCATGGCTGAGAAGAGCAATGAGATATGCAGACACCATGTCATTGGCATATTTTAAGTGCACAGTCCACTATGGTGAGCCGATAAAGTTAAACGTGTTTTGTTTCGCGGCGATTTCTTCATGTTACTTGTTTTATTTGACTGTGAAGGTGTTGTGCACCATGAATATGCTCCACAGGGACAAGCAATCAACAAGGAATTTTGCATTGAAGTTTTGAGACGTTTACGTGAAGCAGTTCGGAGGAAACGGCCGTAGAAGTGAGAGTCCGAAGACTGGATGTTTCATCACGATAACGCGCCATCTTACTCGTCGCAACTTGTCCAGCAATTTTTGGTCCAAAACGTTACCCCCCCCCCCCCCCCCACCCCCACAAGTATAGCAGCCTCCATATTCGCCGTATTTGGCTCTATGCGGCTTCTTTTTTTTTGTTTCCGAAGCTCAAACCAACCCTGAAAAGACACCGATTCGATGATGTTGAGACCATTAAAAGAAATTCGAAGGAGCAGCTTTTGGCCATTCTGAAAAGTACTTTCGAAAAATGTTTTCAACTGTTGCAGGATCGTTGGGGAAAGTGTGTGGCTTCCGAAGGATTGTACTTCGAGGGAGATTAAACGCCAAACTCTGTAAGTACCATATTCTGTCTATCATATCAATCCGGATACGTTTTGAACAAACCTTGTGTGTGTGTGTGTCTATATGCTTATTTATTTAGAGAAATGTGATTTCTTGAACATACCAATTATTTTAGGTGTCCCGTCTCCAATAGCAATGAAGTTATCACTTGCATTGAAAAGAAGTTAAAGTGACCGAAACAGCAAAATCCTTAGGATGAATTGAAATTCACTTTACAGTTATGTTCTACAAGTCTTACTTTTCTGTGTGCTTAATTAATCTGGTTAAGAGACACAATTGGGCCCACAATAAGAAGCTCTTTAATGGTTGCAACTTTGAGTTGCTGTATTTTGTGAAGTAATGAAGAGCCTTATTTTTATATTCATTAAAAAACCTTTAAGAAAATGTAATTTCCCTCTACTACACCACCGGTTACCAAAGTCTGGGACACTGAGCCACGCCTACCTTCATGGTTTAGTGTATCCCGACTTTGGCAATCGACTGTACATGGTAAGTTTATTTAAAAATTCCCAGGCTTCTCTTCCGCGAAGATGTCGCAACACAAAAACCCATTAGAGCTCGAAATATTCAAAGTGATGTAAATCTCGTTTGCCTTTGATTCGTTAGGTTAAAAAAAAATATATTTTAGGGGAAGGTAAGGCAACTCGGGACCCCTGGGCAACTCTGACCACCCTCTCTACAGCCCAAACTAGTGCTGCCACCTAACTTTAATCTATCTTCGTCGGTGCCGACACTGATAAGTTGCGCCACGCAACTCAGCAAAAATTAGGAACTCTCATTTTTTCTCCATTTGATCTATCATCAGTGAATTTTTCCCTGATTCCTAATTCCACAACTGTAAGAACTTTTGTTGCTTTTTGTGTGTAGGCTACCTATGGATCAGTATTTAATTTTCACGAATTGTCGTGTCTGAAATTTCATCAGTGACCGCGTGGTACTGAAATTTGGGAAAAAAGGGCAAAAAGGAACCCGGGTTCAGAGTTGACCCGAGATTTTTTTTTAACCAAAAAATTGCAACGGCTTTCTCAAATTCTAGTTACACCTAATGCAAAGCTAGAACGCTATAAAAAGTGATACAGAATGGAAGACAGGTGAAGATAAATGTTTTTTTGTATTTAATGGGTCGAAACACGCGTCCTATATGCCTACAAAAATTATGATTTCCTTAGGGTCCCGAGTTGCCCCACCTTCCCCTACTATATTTTAACTGTGACAAGGTTCTGATGAAGACATTAAATTTCCTTAACAGTAATGAATTACAGAAGGTAATTGAGGTTAATTTTATTCAGAGGATCCATTGTACTGAAATATTACTTTTGATTTTCGATTTCGACACCCATAATGATTTTGAAGGTGCTTTAAATTTTAGAAATAGGTTTACAGGCTAAGGATATGAGGTTGTCTGTATCTCATGAATTTCCTCAGTACTACTCGTTCGTTTGAACCAGGCTTGTTCTTCCAATTTAAACAATTTTGGCGATATCAACGCATTTCGAACAGTAACCCAAATCTTGAACTTAAACCACAACAAAGAGTTGAGAAATACTTATTCTCTTTCCACTTAAAGAAATAATTAAAAAAAAATTCTTCGCAGTGGAATACATATTTTAAAACTATTCTACTCTTATTTAAGACCTATTTAAAAAAGTAAAACCATTAAATAACAAATTTAAAAAGAAATACAAACTTCATATATTTTACTGTTAATCTAATTAATAAAATATATCTAAACAGTCTTTGAAGAATTTCAAATTGGCCCATTTAATTCGCGATTAAAACGTTCCACTATTCTACTTCTTCCGAGTATGCGTAGTATGCGATTTAGGTTAAGCATAACCGAGGCTAATGTAATTTCATTCTCTGCTGAAACCTAATCTTAACCCTCAACGCAGTGTTTCCTAAACTATGGGGCGCGTACCCGCTCGCATGAAAAGCTGAAGGGTGGCTGGACAAGGTTACCATAAGACTAGAATTATGAAGCTGGATATTTTAATAATTTTTATTCACTATCACTATACTCAATATAATAGGTAATTATACTGTCATGGATAAAAAGGTTTTGGAAACTATGCCCAAAGGTAAAGTATGCCAAAAAGGTATGTAGATATCTAGACTACTCTAAAATATTAAAATTCTAACCTTAAGTTACATTTAAATTGGCTTAATGCAGTCCCAGAGATAGGACTTCCCAAGGGAGGGGGTTTAGAGTAGTTAGAGTAAGAGTAGTTTGTGAAGTTTCAAAAAAATAAAAAATAGTGTTTATTTACTAAATGTTATATATTATGATATCACATCGTAAGTTATAACTATGGTTACAAAAGTGGCCCTTTCCTGTCAAGAGGGGTCGTTCGACCCCTTCTGATCCCTCCCTGGCTACGGGCCTGTAATGCAGTTACACTTATATTTAGTCTGAATTTTTTAATTTTCAGCAAATATGCTAGGATCAGTTAGGCTATTCATATTTTGAAATTCAAACAAACGATGAAAATACAAGATTAACCCTGGAATGCATAGCGGGGTCCAATTGGACCCCGCTGTGCATGAGGATTTGATTAGTCTCTGCAGTATAGGATTGAAAAGGGTTATTCCAAAATGTCAGTCACCGAATGCCGTGTAAACGATTCAGATACGTTTCTAGGATTAAAATAAAATATTACAAACGGCAAGTAATTCTTTTTCCGAATGCGCGAAATATTTAAATTTAAAAAAGTGATGGGCCATTTTTATTGAAGCTCCATGAAACATTCTTTATGCCTACAGTCTACCAAACCCACAAGCGGTTTCCAATTTGTTTCACTTTGTTGGGTACTTCAGGTTTAAAATACCGTCTTTTGTTATACCCAAGTAAAACAGACCCAATCACCATCATCGAAACAGAAAAAAAATTGAAAAGTATTTCGATTTCTCAATTTCAGGTGGCTTTTCTTTGGGATTATAATATCTTCAAAGCTTCCCATTAAGTCATAGAAAATGGGATAATTTTTCGAATCTGCAAAAATGCCCCCTATAGACGGAAAAGGAGAGAACCGAAATCAAAGTTTCCGTGGTTGTTGAAAACTATGCGCAGTCACTGTAGTGTGTAATCTGCATGTATGTGTAGTGAGGAATAGAGAGAGAAGCGTGCGTTTGAGAGCATTCTGGACTGCTCACAAGGTAGAGGAGACACGAAAAAAGATTAGCTAAGGAGGACTGACATGAGAAACGGGAATTCCAGCACTCCGTTTCCTGCCTAACGTCCTAGCCGGAGCACATTCCTGGTTGAATGATGTCTAAAAACTCGTTTTACAATCTCTATATATATACACGGTGAACCAAAAGTAGGTGGACAGTAGGTTGAATACGGTTTGTGTTATATTATATTATAACTATGGTGTTCATTATAACTATGGTGTTTGTGTTTTATTATATTAAATATTATAACTAAATTTTTTAAATTTTATTTTGTATTATAGTATACAAAAAATTAAATATGTATTCTCAAAATAAACGTTATCATTTACTGTCCACCTACATTTGGTTCACCCTATATATATATATATATATATATATATATATATATATATATATATTATATTATATATATATATCCTACTATACACTCTTACTTTGCTACAACATCGATGAACAAAAATTTAGATGAAAATCGAACCAAATCCCATAACAATTGATAGTATGAATGGTATAGAAATGAATTAATATAATTTTAAGTAACTACAAAGACGTTTCGCGAGAAATGTATACTTTATGAAAGTTTTCATGGAACTAATCAGCCATGCATCCCAGAATGATATATATTACTATTGGACCACGACGACGACCAAGTCAACACCTCGGAAATTATTGTAATAATTTCCAATTATTTCCTGTTTCTGGACTATATACATACATAACAGGAATATAAAGACGAGAGACACGACTCAACATTTATTGGCCAAACGTTTCGGTCCACTCAGGGGCCAACTTCAGTGACTAAATGAAATCATCAAAATTAGAGAAAAAAAAAAAAAAAAAAAAAAAAAAAATATATATTGTAATAGTTACAAAACCTAATACAATAAGCAAAATAGTTTAAAAAACAGCTGAAAATTTTTTTCTGGATTATAAAACAGAAATCAAACCCATTAAAAATAAAACACCAAAATAAACTAAAATTTAAAAGGACTTACCTGGATGTTAAAAGTTGCAAATGACAACTAGAAATAAAGGAAAGGAGAAAGAAACTAAATTAGTTCGTTAGTTGTGTTGAAAAAAGGTGTTGGTTGGTTGGTTATTATGAAGTATGTAATTACTTCCTCGATGAAATTACATACTTCATAATAACCAACCAACCAACACCTTTATCAACACAACTAACGCACTAATTTAGTTTCTTACTCCTTTCCTTTCTCTCCAGCTGTCATTTGCAACTCTTACCATCCAGGTTAGGTCCTTTTAAATTTTAGTTTATTTTGGTGTTTTATTTTTAGTGGGTTTGACTTTTGTTTTATAATCCAGAAATTTGCTATTTTTTTAAACTATTTGGCTTATTGTATTAGGTTTTATAACTATTACAGTATATTTGAGGGGTCGCGCGTCTTGAGGTGCCTAAGTGCCACCACAGGCGAAAACGTGTTTTTGATGGATATCACTATTTTCACCCTTCCTCTATCGCTTTTTTGGGTTATAATGACCTTACGACACGAAGTATGGTTGAAAACCTTATGAAGCGAACTACTTTTTTCACCTCTATCGCCAGCCAAAAGTTCACCCAAAGTTCGGCATAGTAAGAAAATCAAAAAATTAAAAATATAAAATATGAAAAAATATTCCAAAAACTCCACATCTTCATTAGCATACTTAGAACTCTAATTTAGCCAAAAAATGAACGTTCTAGCTCAATTAATAACAGATACTATTGCCAGAATTTTGCTGAATTTCGGAGGCGATTTCTGACTAATTTTAATTTTGGCGCTTAGGTACCTTAAGACGCGGGACCCCTCATTTATCTTACATTTTTTTTTTACTTTTGTTTCATTAGTTATATTATTGATTTTTTTTTTTTCTCTAATTTTGATGCTTTCATTTAGTCACTGAAGATGGCCCCTGAGTGGACCGAAATGTTTAGCCAATAAATGTTGAGTCGTCTCTTGTCTTTATATTTCTGTTGAGGATAAGATTCCCGAAGAACACTTCTATCGTAACTATATATATATATGTATATATATATATATATATATAATACACACACACACACAGGGGTCCGTGTTGATTATATATTATTTTTTTCTTTTAGGTAGGGGATGGCTGCAAAATTAACAATAGACGAGAGGGTGAGCTTGGTTTTAATGCATGGAATACCAGTACTACAAATCGATGACTCGGAACAGAATTTAAATTCTGTACCCATTCATCGATTTGTTCTACCTGGTATTCCATGCATTAAAACCAAGCTCACCCTCTCGTCTATTGTTAATTTTGCAGCCATCCCCTACCTAAAAGAAAAAAAATATATATAATCACTGAAAATTCCTATGATGCGCGACTTTTGCACTATATAGAGTATATATATATATATTTTCCAGAATTCACTTAAAGTTCAGTGCTCGAATTAGGAAGCCTACGAAAATAAAACTCCAGTATTAGCCAACTATGAATTTATGATTAATCTAATAATACTTGGGTTGTATAACCTTCTTTACAAACATATATAAGATAAAAGTGCAACAAATAACGAATAGTGCTTTATATACTTTATATATTCCTCTTTTTTTATTATATTCATTTGATTTGATTTTTTATTTCTTCGTCTTTTATTGGTGCGTGCATCCTCGTATTTTTCAGAAAACGTTTCTGTCTGATTAGGAAAGCTGGAATGATTTGGGCGAAATTACTGGGGAAGCATCATGCATCTCTGAAGTATGCAGTTCCCTACAGAAAAATAAATAAATACAATATTAAATGAATTTCCACCTCAGAACTTTGGTGAATTTTGTTAAGTCTGCGATAAGTTACTGTCATTTGGACCTTTTCGCATCAACTTATACTTTGATAGGGGCTTTTTTCTCTCCAATAACTTTGTAGTGCAAGTCTGACGAAAGCCTTAGATTTTTGTGTATAAAAGAAATAATTTAAGTGCCATGCAGATGCTTTGACACGTATATAATAGATATGAGCGTTCGAAGTTCGTGATTCCGAATGAATGCTGTGGAATTTCTTGATATTATGACATGCTCACAATAACTCGACACTTATTGTAGAGAATGATGTGTATGTATAAAACTTCAGTAATTCTAGGTTCTGCAATAATTAGGTTTGTTAAACCGTAAAAGTGAGTTCAATCGAGGAGACATATTCCTCTAAGTGAAGTAAGTTTAAATGATGCCGTTAGTAAATTTATGTTTAATGTTTCCTTCAGTACAGAATGTATTATTAGCCTTACATATTAATTTGATAAGTTTTTCGAGAATTACATTTTTATTTATTATTAGTAGTAGTATTGCCGCTAACAAATAATCGTACTAAAACTAGAGTGTAACTGTCCATTAAGCATTAATTTATTATTGTATTCTGACTTAGTAAAGACGTAACATATTAAAACTTATCTTTTATCAGACTTTACGACATTATTATAATTGAGAGAGGTATCTGACTGTGATTAATGAACATTTTGGCTTGTTTCATTCATATTTGGGTATTTCGGAATGAAATCGAAAGAAAACTAATGCTCGTATGTGAACAACCCTAAGATCACACCAATAATTGATTATACATCTACAGACCAGTTAGTAAATTATAACAAGGCGAGGTTAAGCTCATTCCTTCAAAAAGAAGTGCTTTCCTATTAATAGTTAATAAAGAAACTAAATAAAGAAACTAAACGGTGAAGACTTACAGAGAAAGTAAGTGTCTTTTTCCATCCCGTCATCGAAGGATGTTGAGAGGCAATCACTCATTAAATAATTCAAAGCTTCGCATCCGCAAGGTAGTATTTCTGGTGAACCTGTAAAAAAATATGTACATCATTAAATCTTTGTTTCAATATTCCTTCTAGGAAAAACATTTAAACTTGTTTTTCCCATTTTACAATAACTTTAAATTTCACTGTATTTACATGTACACATGGGCTCTTCAGATTCGGGTGACGAGGTCGTAAGTTCTTGGTCCTGTGAAGTTACCATGATGACAGCCAAAAGAGTTCCCAGCAAAATGCACAATAGTTTCATCATCTTGAAGACTTTGCAGTTGTGTTTACCTGAAGAAAATGAATATTCTTTAAATAATACATATATATTCCGAAGAAGGATAATGAAAACTTTTTTATCAGAGCATTTTAGAGCAGTTTTCATTTTGCTATTAAGTTTTCTTCGTTGATTCATGTCGTGAAGAGTGACGCGGGGCAGATTGAGCCGTCTGGACATCGGAGGAATTCCCAGTTGACCGGTGGGTATGTGGGTCTGTGCGGTGGTAGGAAGTAAATGTACAGTAGGTTTTTAAAATTCTCAAAACCTAGCTAAGTCCTGTTCTTAACTCTTATTCACTTATTTAATAAAGGCGAAAATTATTTTAGGGACTTTGTGTGTACTGTATAACGTATTTGCGATTACTCTAAATGAATACAGTACCTACAGTACAGTTAACACTTTCATATAAACTGACACTTCACATCCATATAAGCCTATAACATCAAAATACAGTATAAATATAATGTTTAGTGTGCGCAGTCTTATGCCAAAAATTTGTACTGAAGATGTGAAGAAAAGCGATTCATACACAAGGCATAAGCCCCAAGTCTCTCCTGCAGGACAAACAGGGTTCTCGAAAGTTTTCACTTGAAGACCTAAGACCTAGCTTGTTCTCAAAAATTCGTCCCTTGGCCATGCAGACTGAATAGAGACACAAGTCTTCACAAATGATGTACTGACTATATTACTCTTGACAATGTAATTAAAAAGAAGCTCTGTACAGTGTGTATATATATATATATATATATATATATATATATGCATATAACTGCAATGACCGCGCAGTATATAAATGAATAGAAACGACATAAGTGTTAAGGAACGTTTCTGCACACGAGGAGGAGAGATAACGAATAAATGAAAAATGAGGCGAACCGCCCGGGAATCGAACCCAGGGCCTTCCAATTGCCGGTTGGACGTGCTACCATTATGCTACGGACCTCGCTTAATCACAAATCGAAATTCTCCCACATAGGGCAGAAACCAATGCCCTGAGAGGGCACCCTCGCAAATCGTGAATATGCGCATATAACTGCAATGACCCGCAGTATATAAATGAATAGAAACGACATAAGTGTTAAGGAACGTTTCTGCACACGAGGAGGAGAGATAACGAATAAATGAAAAATGAGTCGAGGTCCGTAGCATAATGGTAGCGCGTCCAACCGGCAATTGGAAGGCCCTGGGTTCGATTCCCGGGCGGTTCGCCTCATTTTTCATTTATTCGTTATCTCTCCTCCTCGTGTGCAGAAACGTTCCTTAACACTTATGTCGTTTCTATTCATATATATATATATATCGTATATTTATCCATGTCTTAATATGTGACAGTATATTTACATATTTACTAAAATATTTTCATTATCGGTCATGAATGTAATATTTAATGAAGACGTAAAACATTTTTTTGTGAGAAAACGCCTTTTGGTTAAAAGCCCAAATTACATTTCATTTGATCATAATTTTTTTTGTAAATATGTGAAAAAGTCGAGTGAAATAATTCCAACTTACCGCTTTTTCTGAAGAGCAATGTTCTTAACTGAGATAACTCTGGTTCGTACTGGTGAAACAGAACGCAGCTCGTAATATTTATAGGTCTGTAACCGGAAGTATTGAGTGTCATTAATTAATGTGACATTTATTGGACCATCCCAATTCACCTAATTAACAACGTAGAGGAGAGTAAAATTTAAAAGATATTGCGACAGACTGAATAATGGCATCGTGTTAAAGGTTTACATTTATAAAGTTTGTCTGTATACAATTTGTGTATATAAGAATGTTTAACATAAAGCTCTTTGTAAACATATCCGCTAATTTTTCGCAAATTATACTGTTAAAAGGTTATTATTCTCCATATTAAATGCTGATCGCATTAATTTGTTGTTCAGCATTATGATGCTAAAGTCGTAAAAACGATTTACATTTAATTGTTTGCATTATTGATGAAATAATGTAAATAGGTTCGTTTCTGTTCAGTAAATTTAATAAAATGAATTAATTTTGTTCATATGACTATTTTCTTTAGCGACATACTACTGCAATTAAATTATAAAATACTCTATAAAACTTATTAAAATGGGTTAAATGAACATCGAAAAGAGATGAGTTGCCAAACTGCAAAATGTGTCCTTTGTTACTGCCTCTTATTCAATTGTTTAAACAATGTAGAAGCGTCAAATAATATTTAATTTACAGGAACTCTGTTTCTAGCCTATTTATCAATCATTCATTCAAAAGAGCATTTTAAGTTCTTTATTATAAAAACATATCAGCGATTTATCACCGAAACCTCAATGTATAGAAACATTTTATTGATCTAAATTTAATAATCATTAAAATAGAAGTTAATACGTTGGTAAACATACCCGCCAGTGACAATTGGCGGATATGTTTACAAAGAGCTTCATTGTGTTAAACATTCTCATATATACAAATGAAATGTATGCAGACAATCAATTTTATGAATGTAAACGTTTAACACAATTCCAAAAATCAATCAATGTCGTAATATCTCGAAAATTATTCTTTTATATCTTGTTAATAATTAAGCCAATTGTGGTACTCCAATAAGTATGAATAGTCAATAGTTCCCGTTGAAGAGGGGCTTTGTTTCATGAATACGGACGAAATTTATTTCACTTAATCTGGAGCTCTTCATAGGAAAAGGTAAGTTGAAGTTATTTGGCTTCACTTTTTCACATATTTGCAGAAGAACTTGTGTTCATAAAAAAAATGTACTTTGGGTCTTTGAGAAAAAGAGTGGTTTTAGTGAGTGACCACCGTTTACCACAAAGAATTTTTTGTGCCTACATAAAATATTTCATTTTCATAACAGATAATGACAATATCTTAGTAAATGCATACACATTTATATTAATAAAGATAAATAATTGTATAGATAATAATAATAATAATAAGGGGATCGTTCAATTACATGGTGGATGGCAATATAGTCAATACATAATTTGTAGAGTAACCTTAAGTTGCCAGAATATTTCTACTAAGGCTGCACAGCCAAGGGATGGTGTTCTGAGGACAAAGTTGGTCTAAATTCTTCAAGTGAAACTTCTGAGAAACCTGTTTATCTTTTCTTCATATCTTCTGTATAAATGTTTAGCATAAACCTGCGCAGACCAAGCATGCTATCTGAATTTATATACTAATACTATAGGCCTCTATGGATAAGAGGTGTCAGTTTATATTAGTGATAACTAGCAAAAGGTCGGCGTAGCGCCGATTTTGCTAGATCTGCGGTGCTTCTGCTGAATTGTGGGCCTACGGCGTATTTTATTTTGAACATCAGTAGCCCTTTATCTGGATATCATTCCTATTCCTCTCACCTTGGGCCTCAGTAATTGGGGTGCCTGCGGCCTTCCAGTTACTGGCAAACCAATTATTCATTCAATAAAACTACAGAAAAGAACGCAGCCATGAAAATCTAAAGCTTCACAAATCTTAATACAATGAGCTCGGATTTGAAGCCTAAGATTTTCATGACTGCGTTCATTTCTATAGTTTTATTGACCAAATAACTGAACCGACAGTAATTGGGGGCCCTGCGGCCCGCCAAATCATAGTTTTCATTGTTTCGAGTGCATCAATAACACTGGGGAACAAATTTCAATTTTTGTCTATTGAATTAGATTTGACAGTTAGTTCTAGGTAATTTGGGTGCGCTGAGCACGAATTTGTACTCGGTTTTGCTCTATCAGGTCCTGATTTTGCTCAACACCCCTCCTCTTTCGTCGTATTCATAAAAAGGTTTTTTTCTCAATACTCGCTAAGTCTTTTTGCAGTTACACATTATGCAACTAGGTTTTTATCTAGGTATTTGTACCTATTGTTATGGTATTGTTGTATTATGTATATTTTTATATGTAACACCCTAAAAATATTTTTAATTTTGTCATTTTTAACCCATTTTAATATTAGTAAATTAAGCTAAAAATATCATAGAATTCTAAAATTTTCTCGAGCGTTCTGTTCTCTGTAGAGTATTCTAGAGGGACAACTAAAATATATAAAAGCGACTCGTTTCCAGAGTTAATCAGTCAATTCAATCAGTCAGTCAGTCAGTCAGTCAGTCAGTCAGTTGAGTTAGTTAATTAAGTTTGGGCATTAACATAATTTGAATTGGCATATGATTTAGTGAGTAATTTTGTCATCGTGATTTAATATAGTTGATTTAATAGACGTAATTTATATTGTACCTACTCATCCGTGTTTCTAGTTTAATTTCATAGATTGTAAGTACCTATTTCTTAATAAGTACCTATTTAAACTAATTTTTGTGTTTATATTTCAGATTTTCTTAAATTTATATGAATTAAGGGCTTTAAATACCTTTACAAATTGGCAGAACAATCAAGCAATATGTCATCAAGCACTAGAAAGTTCAAATGCAAAAACAACCCTGATTCCTTCTGTTATATATGTGGAAATTTTACACTTCCACATCAACGAGCAAATATAACTGACTTCGTAAAAAGAGCTTACTTAGCTTATTTTGGCATAAAACTGGGGGACCAAGATAAATCGTGGGCTCCACATAAAGCCTGCACTATATGCATTGAAAGACTGCGACATTGGACGAAGGGTTCGGATTCAAAAATACCTTTTGGAGTTCTGATGGTAAGTTTATGATTTCATAAAACTACGTAATTTAATCACTAGTATACTGTAACTTACCTAAATGTAATTGTAACTTAGGTACATAAACAAAAATTTACAGAAAATGTTTATAAGAATCTCAAATATTGCATAAGGTTGAAACACATAGAAATGTTAAATGTTTGGGTGATAACTTTTGATAAAATTCATAAAAACAAGTCTCTCGTCGCTTTTGTTAACGCTTTACAATTTTTTTTCCATATCAGGTGTGGCGAGAGCCTACTAACCACGAGACCGATGCTACCTTTGCTTTGTCAAGACTTCGGGCTTCACTAAGAAAAATAAACATTGTATCGAGTACCCAAATTTCGACACCGCGATACGACCTGTGCTACATTCAAATGAGATCCCCATTCCAAAATTTAAGGGTCTGCCAACTCAAGAATTAGTTGAAGATGTTCCTGAAAATATTGTTATGCACTTTGAGGAGTCAGACACCGATTTTGACCCCAGCGTATTTGAAAGTCAAAACGATCCGCAAAAGTTTAACCAGGCCGAGTTGAATGATCTTGTAAGGGATCTAAATTTGCCAAAAAGAGCTGCGGAAATTTTAGCTTCAAGACTTAAAGGGAAAAACTTGCTTACTTCAAACACATACATTTCATTTTACAGAAAAAGAGAAGAAGAACTTGTTAAATATTTTAGAACAGAGGAAAGTTTAGTATATTGCTGCGACATAGTTGGTTTGTTAAAGAAGATGGGGGTTGAGTCTTACGATGCAAATGATTGGCGCTTGTTTTTAGACAGTTCGAAAAGAAGTCTTAAGTGTGTGTTGTTGCATAATGGCAATCTATACGGCTCGATACCGATTGGGCACTCAACAAAATTAAAAGAAAAGTATGAACATATAGAAAAGGTTTTAAATCTTATCAAATATAGGGAGCACGAGTGGATCATATGTGTTGACTTAAAAATGGTTAATTTTCTGCTAGGACAACAAGGAGGGTATACTAAATATCCCTGCTTCCTTTGCTTATGGGACAGCAGAGCCAAGGAAGAACATTATTTCAAACAAATCTGGCCAGCACGAACATCACTTACTGTCGGAGAAAAAAACGTAATTAATCCACCTTTAGTGAGCAGAGATAAAATCATATTTCCTCCTCTGCATATAAAACTAGGCCTCATTAAACAATATCTAAAAGCTTTAGATACGAACGGCGAGTGTTTCAAATACATAACCTCAAAATTTCCAAGTTTAACTTATGAAAAAATCAAGGCGGGAATTTTCAACGGTCCACAAATAAGAACAATGATTAAAGACAGCAATTTTCCTAATGTCATGAATGAACGCGAAAAAAATGGCTGGTTCTCATTCGTGGACTTGATAGAAAACTTTTTAGGCAATTATAGGGCAGATAACTACGAAGAAATCGTAAAAAAACTTTTAAGGGACTACAAAGAGTTAGGTTGCAATATGAGCATAAAAATGCATTTTTTGAATAGCCATCTTGACCAATTTCCAAGTAATTTAGGTGATGTAAGTGACGAACAAGGGGAGAGATTCCACCAAGATATAAAATTATGGAGGAACGGTACCAAGGCCGCTGGGATTCCCACATGATGGCTGATTACTGCTGGTGCTTGAAAAGAGACCTGCCATCAACAAGCAAATACGCTAGAAAGTCTTACAAAAGAAAATTTTTGCCACAGTGAAAGCTTCATATCTGTTTGTTTTTTTATTTTAGTCATTTCTATCGTTATAATGTAATTTTACTGTAGTTTGAACTGCTTGTATTCATGAAACTTGAAAAAAAAATTTAACACATGACTTAATTTTTTAGTCCTAATTTGAAAAATCTGGAAAATGGCACATAGGCTGTCGACAAGAATCAGGACCTGATAGAGCCAAACCGAGTTGAAATTCGTATTCAGCGCACCCAAATTACCTAGAATCAAGTGTCAGATATCATTCATAAAATACGTGTTGCCCAGTGTAATTAATACTATAAACACCCAGGAATGTCAGTCTGTCTGTGACGCTCGAAAAGAGAAGAAGATTCTTGATATATATATATGGGCGATATTTGTATTTTAATGTATTAGAAAAAGGCGTAATGAATTCTACTTTTAATTATAATTTTAAAAAGTGTAAAAAATATTTGCTTTTGCGTTCAGCTTTGAGCCGAAATTTATTCTGCGGCTAAGTTCAACAATTTACCAAATGAGTTCTTTTTATGCACTTTCATACTGATGCTGCAACCATTACAGACTAAACCCCTCCCCATCAACCCCACCCCTCCCCCATTACCCCAACCCCCTCCCCGTCAACCCCACCCCTCCCCCATTACCCCAACCCCCTCCCCATTACCCCACCCCTCTCTAATTACCCCCACCCCTCCCCATTACCCCACCCCTCCCCCATTACTAAGGTCAACTGAATGCCCCAAAAATTTAATCTGCGGCTAAGTTCAAAAATTTACCAAATGAGTTCTTTTTATGCACTTTCATACTGGTGCTGCAACCATTACAGACTAAATATTTTACGGCTCCCCAATTAATGAGGCCAAAGGCCCCAGCACCACGGGCATAGCTAAATGGGCCCGTAGGGCCCACTTTAGCCAGTATTGTTATAGTGTTCCATTAGTTGTGATAAGCATGATCTTCCTGACCGGAATCGATGTTGGTTACCATTTTTTTTCTGAGTTTCCCCATTAACCCCACCCCCTCCCCCATTACCCCACCCCTCTCCCCCATTTACCCCACCAATTTTTTTTTCTGAGTTTCCCCATTAACCCCACCCCCTCCCCCATTACCCCACCCCTCTCCCCCAATACCCCCTCCCCCACCCATCTCCCCATTTACCCCCACCCTTCCCCCATTACCCCCAAGGGGGAAGGGGGCTCGCACCTTGCAAAGGATTTACTTTAATTTTTTTTGAAGGGGCTGGCACCTTGCAAAGGATTTACTTTAATTTTTTTTTGGTTACATATATATATATCGCATCTATTTTTCTGAGTTTCCCCATTAACCCCACCCCCTCCCCCATTACCCCACCCCTCCCCCATTTTGTGCCAAAATTATGATTAAAAATGAAGAAATGGGAAGAACTGTACCCCTAAAAGGGGGGGCAGGATTTATGTTAGGGAATTCTTTTTTAGCATGGGCACTGCACAATAAAAAGACGCATCGAATGGTGAAAACCGCATTGTTCTACACCAATTGTAGCGACCTGTAGGTGTGCGCAAAAAAACTTACATATATATATATATTTATATATATATATATATATATATATATATATATATATATATATATATATATATATATATATATATAAGGCTTCATTTCTGAAATAGTATATTAGATTGTATATCCGAAATATATAATTATTATGCAGTACACACAAATTCTCTGAAACAGTTTGTTTCAATACTCGGAAGAATAAGCTATAAGAAGAGAGCTTCGTTATGTTTTTTAATATAAAAAAATTATTATTTTCTCTCTACTCATCATCAATAATAAAGACTTAGGGTACCTAAAGAACCGAAAATTTTAAAAGCTGCATTACAATTAAACTTTGTTTTTACTGAAGTTTAATACGTTTAATACGTCTTAAGCTTTTAAATACTAATTTATAGACGCTTTGTGGTTGGTTTTGTGATTAAGATACTATAATTCATTTAATTATTTATCATATTTTAAAGAAAGCTGATGTTGCGATAAACCGCATGAAACATTTTTAATTGAAAGATACTCACAGGATCATTGTTTACTTAATAAGGCACTGTGCGAAACCAGTTATATGATAATTCTCTAGCCTTGATAGGTGGTGATCCTGAAGTTATAATTCTCTTGCTTCGTAGATTGCGATTCTGAAGTGAAAAAGAGAAATTTGTAAGGCTTTTAATATGTGGTTTCTTTATTTATATACTGAAAAACTACCCCACTCAGCGAGAGGTAGGCCCATACAACTTACGAAATAATGAGATATATATTCGTTTTTATTAGATCGTCAGTGATTAGTTGATCGCTTCGGTACTGGATCGATCGCCACCAGAACGATCACGTTTGCTCTATTTAGCCTTTTCATGTTTTGTGCATAACCAAGAAACCATGATGGGATATCGTACTACAGCAGCACCGCGATTCTTTTTACCAAATTCCACCATCTCCCATTTCAATTTTTTGCCAAAGAATTACACAAATTACACTTTATTTAAGTGTATAGGAATGGAGAGAAGGGAACCGCCAAGTGCCGCCAATGCTTAAGTCATGAACTGTCAAAGAAAACTTTAGGGTAAATGAAAATTATCTATAATAATAATAAAAGGACGTGTGTGTGTGTGTGTGTCTGTCTGTTCCAGCCATAACTCCAAAATGGAAGCAGTTACAAACATGAAACTTCACACACATATTGATTAGATCCCCAAGTTGTGCACCTGGGTGTTAATAAATGAAATAATTAAAATTACTGGCCCGAAGGCCCCAGCACCACGATTAAATTACAGGAAAGAACGCAGCCGTGAAAATTTTGAGCTCCACATTGTGTCAAGATTTCTGAATCTTAAGATTTTCATGACTAATTATTTGGTCAATAAAACTATAGAAAATAACAGTCATGAAAATCTTGAGCTTCACATATAATTAAGACTAGCGGAGCGACCCGGCGTTGCCGGGGTGGATGTTGAACGATATATGTTATAATGTTTCAAACCAACAAAGACCCTAGGATCCACTCATGGCTGGTCTACCTAACTGTGTTCATAATTGTGTATGTCCTCCGTGGTGGCGGAGGGGACCTACAATTTTACGTGGGTTCCGAACCACAAGAACATAAGAAATTTATGTAAAAACTGCCTGTACATTGGCAACGACCAATTTTTACAAAACTAAATAATTATCAATTTAAAGCTAATTAATTAATTATCGATTTAAAACTAAAGATAGAATCTCTGGATCCAGAGGATCAAGTCATAATAGACTACTATCCACAAATATGTTACACTCTATATCTATTTATAACCGACATGCAAATATATCAGATCCAAAGAATCCAGTCAATTTCATTACTGTATCCATACAATATATTCCCGGTTAGGTCAACTGAATGTCGGTTAGGTTAATTAAATGCCAGGTTAGGTCAAATGAATGCTCGATTAGATTAATTGAATACCCGGGTAGGTTAATTCAATGCCCGGTTAGGTTAATTGTACGCCCTTGACGATTGGTTGAGTCGTGATATTTTCGTTAAAGCTAACGAAAATATCACGACTTAACCTAACCAATCGTCAAGGGCGTACAATTAACCTAACTGGGCATTCAATTAACCTACCCGGGTATTCAGTTAATCTAATCGAGCATTTAATTAACCTAATCGGCATTCAGTTGACCTATCCGAGCACACACACACATATATATATATATATATATATATATATATATATAGCGTTCAACATCTACCCCGGCAATGCCTGGTCGCTCTGCTAGTTTTAAATAAAATCTTCTAATAAAAGAGTTTCATTATTCTTCTTCTGAATATTTGTTTCAAAACAATATTAATTTTGTTCAGGTAAACATAGCTGCAAAATCTTCAGGGTGATGAAGCTCTTGTGCATTTTTCTGGGAACATTTTTGGTCGTTACCATGGTAATTTCAGAGAAATATTTAGTTAACAACAAATATTTAGTCATACAAATATTTAGTTAACAACATTATACAGATAAATGTTCAAATGATGAAAGAAATCAAATACAAAATCAATAAGAATTTTATTCAAGAAATATTTTGTTAAATTGTAATTTAATCTTGAAAGAGTTCTCCATTCCCTTTGATATATTTGTGGATTCTCTTCGTAAAACTGTTCATTGTTCTTCTGAACATAACGAGTAGGATCCTTTTCAGTTGTTCATCTATTTTGCTGCCAAGGGCATTCACATTTGGATAGATGAAACCGGGAGTGTAGAATTTGTCACGCAAATAAACCTAAAGCCAGAAGTCATATGGGGTTAAATCAGGTGATCTGACTGGCCACTGGATGGGACCTCGCCGCCCAAGCTATTTTCCTTCAAGGTTCGTACCCAGAATCTGACGTGCAGCTGCAGAGTAATGTGGTGGCGGTCCATCATGTTGATAAAGTCAATTCCTGCCAACGCCATTAGTAAACTGTGGCAAAACTTTGTCTCTCAATACTTGGCAATAGCGTTTTCCATGTATCGTATCACTCGATATGTCAAAGGAAACGAGTCCTGAATAACCAATGCACGCCCAAACTGTTAGTGTAGCCGTTTTAACGGGTTTATCCAATCGTATTTTGGGATTTCTTTTTCGCCCAGTAGTAAACGTTGTGAAAATAAAAACCCACTCTAATAGACAGAGTTTATTTGCACGACAGCGGACCCTGTAATAAAATGCCCTTCCAGTGTCGGGAGAACGGTATCTAACCTAGGTGCGAATTTCTCAATGGTCGCTGGATTGTTTCCTAATCGGCTTTTTTCATTCGTTTTTCGGTTTATAAGTTCTGTATAGTAAACAATAATGTAATAACCAATGTAATAATAAATTTATAATTTCTGTAATAAATAATTATGCAATATTAAATGTAATAAATTTAATAATAAATGTAATAATTATGTAAAAAATATATTAGAATCTGTATGTTTAGAACAGGAAGATAGTTTTAAATTTGCGCGAATGTACTTCATGAAAATGCCCTTCAGGTGTCGGGGGAATGGGATCTAACCTAGGTGCGAATTTCTTAATGGTCGGTCCCTGGACTGTTTTTCCCTCTTGTTTTGGTTCATTAGTGTTTCTGTATCCACCCGAGGAGGATGCCAGTGGGCGTCGAAACTGTCGTGGAAATAAACTCTGTCTATTAGAGTGGGTTTTTATTTTCATATTTTGACCTTCACGTAAAAAAAAAAGGAAGTTTTTTGCATTTAGTAAACGTTGTGTTTGTTTCCTTTACTCGTTAAACCGAAGACACATTCATCTGAAAATTTGATCACTCGAACGAAATCTGGATCACTGTTGAACTTTTGTCTCATTGTTTCAGCAAACTGCAGCCGTCTATCAGAATCATCGTCGTATATGAGCTGAGAGTAAATGGGTTTGTAGTCGTGGTACCCCTGTGATTTCAATATTTTTGTTACTGAAAATTTGGAAATACCCAATTCGTGTACGACTTTTCTCGATGAAGTTGTTGGATCGACTTGAAAAGTAGCGAGGACAGTTTCTTTATTGTTGTCTCCTGTCGCGTTACTGGTCTTCCGCTTCTTGGACGATCTTTTACGAGGCTCCATGTTTCCAAATATTTGAGCTTCTGGTATGGAAGAGTGGTTGCATTTGGTGGGGGTTCATTATATTTTTCGTGAAATAAACGCAAACTTTCTTCGCACTTATTATAAGAAATAGCCCATGATACAAGCTACACTTCTTCATTGCTGTAGTCCATCGTTACTGACATGGCACTAACTGTGGCTAGCGCCTAGGGCCTTCCTGTTTTAACCTAGGGTCATTCCTGGCCTTGGATGTAAATATATGCTAAATTAAATGAAAAAAAATTACTAAATAAAACAATAATAAATTAGTAAAAATAAATAAAACGAAAAGCTTTATTTACAAAAAGAATACAGTTTACGTAAAGTGTTGTAATATTTTTCAATATGGCATTAATATATTCATAGTATTATAATCTGAATATGCTGTTGGAAGCATGGAAGCTTTTTTGGCAGAATTAATGGGATTCAGTTTATTTATAACATAATACAAGTGAAAATAGCAAGTAATAATAATAATAATAATAATAATGATCACCTGAAGACTAAAGCCCCCACCTTTTTCCATCTGAAGAATAGAACCCCAGTTTTATAGGAAAAAAAAAGAAGTCTTATTTATAATTTATTATTATATTTGGTACTGTAAAGCAAAAAACGAGAATTATATATGGTACTGTAAAGCAAAAAACAAGAATGACCAGTTAGGTCAACTGTACGCTTGACGATTGGTTAGGTTAAGTCGTAATATTTTCTTTAAAACTAACGAAATTAATCGAAACGTACGTGAAAATTATTGAATGCCCGGTTAGATTAATTGAATGCCCGGTTAGGTCAACTGTCCGCTCTTGACGATTAGTTAGGTTTAGTCGTGATATTTTCGTTAAAACTAACGAAACTATCACGACTTAACCTACCCAATCATCAAAGGTATACAGTTAACCTAACCGGGCATTCAATTAACCTAAACAGTTGGTTAATTTTAATGTTAAAAAAGTTATATGGGATTGAACTCAGAATGGTCTCCCGAGATTTTTTCATGATACACACAGACCGTACATGGAACAAGGAACTCTTCTGGGAAAATTAAATCCACTATAGACCGAATAAGTAATGGTAAATGACAAACAATATAGTTTTTTTCTTTTTTATGATGTTAGCCCGATGTGGGCAACGGGTCACTCGCAAAGAGGCCCCAAAAATATAGCTTCCCTCACCAGCTATCTGCAAAGCAGATAGGATCCAGCTTTGGGACAAGATCTAGGGGTTACAGCTACGGTTAGGTTAATTGAATGCCCGGTTAGGTCAACTGTATGTCTTTGACAATTGGTTAGGTTAAGTTGTGATATTTTCGTTAAAACTAACGAAAATATCAATATCGCAACTTAACTTAACCAATAGTCAAGAGCGTACAGTTGACCTAACCGGGCATTCAATTAACCTAACCGGGCATTCAATTAACCTAACTTGAATTGTTTGTTTTATTTGTCCTTTAAATTTTTTGTTTTAATGTAAGTGAATTTGTTGGGTTGGGGTACCCAACTGCAATAGTGCCTAACTGTATATAAAAAAATTGCACAGAAATTTTTCGAAGTGCTCGGAATGAATATAGAAATAATTTTAGTTTACACATTTCATTGCGAATGAAGCGAGCTCCCGGTGTCGTCTGGTCGTGAGCGAGGTTCTAGGACGGTAATCTTCACGAGTGAAGCGAACTCCGGCCGGTGTAGTCATCGTGGCGAGCGAATCAAACATCCGTGCAATTTTTATCGAGAGGAAAGCGGACTCCTGAGTGGTCGGAGCTACTGTAGCCTTTGATGCCCTCATGCTAAAACCACCCTCATGTCCAGCTGTGAGGGGGTCATCGTTGTAACGTTATTGATGACATTATTCTTAGAAAGTAATATTGATTTTTATGTATAATATTGGTATCATACCTTGAATAATGACTTGCATTTGTTTTATATCTATCATAATAACTTAAGATTAATATATATATACACTCTAATTAATAACACTGGCCAACAAAATGAAACTTTTTTTTCTCATCACAAACATGATCACACTTTTCTTAATGCATTTTTCGCGCTGATTCCGAATCTGGTTTTATTTTGTTTTCTAGTACGTATAGTTATATAGATACACTGGTTTTGATATTTTTAAGTTTTTGATATTGCTATAAGAAAATTTATGGATGTATAGATCACACTTAGGAATGCTAAACAACAAATACATCATATACCTTATTCAATGTACTTATAAATAAAGAATATATACATTATTTTATTAAAAGCGCTGTGAGTGTGATTTCCTTTTGTAAATTTGGCCTGGATTGTCACGATACAGCATCCAACAATGGTCCGCCATCATGCTTTCATTCCAATATCCTTGGTAGCGCTTCTCCATCATCTGAATATCTTGATGGAAGCGCTCTCCTTGCTCGTCACTCACTGCACCAAGGTTTTCAGGTGTAGCTGGTTCCTTCTTGGTGCTACTTGTAGTTGCCGGGAAGAATGAAGGATACGAGAGGCAGGCTATCTCTTTTAGGGGCCTCTCGTGTCTTCTTCTCTCCCTGTCGTTTGGGAGGTTAGCATCTTGAAGGAAAAGCCGGTCGTTTTCAGAGTTTATTGAGTTCTTGGTTGGCTGGGGTTATTTTACAGAAGATTTTGTTATTTTATATACAGCTGAATTAATTAAATATATATATAAAAATTTATGTACAATACGTATTTATAAAGATTATATATGATTTTTAAAATTACACAATGATAAAATATATACAATTTGGTACGCGCAAAATTGGTTTGTCGGTAACTAATATAAAAATAATATAAATGCGGAAAATTAACTGCGCGGCCCCACACTACTGCCCACCCCGAGAAGCGGAGCACGTATATCAAAAGTAGAAATATTCGGGTCTTGATTTGAATCGGATCCTTCGTCCAGCTCGCGTTGATCCTCGGTCGGCCTCGTTTCCGGTTGTTGCGTTGTCCTGCGCGCCCGTCCTGAGGTCTGTATTTGCTACCTCCGAGGTGCGTCCTCTATCGTCCGTTTTCCTCGCGTGCTTTTTCTCCGATCCGGTGTCGTCCGATTGTGCGCCCGGTACCTGTGTGGGACCTGAAACTATATACGCCGGTTTTAAACGATTAATTGAAATGGCTTCTGATGATCCGTTGGTTTTTTCTATTACGAAGTACTTATCGTGGCGTTCGAGAACACGGAAAGGTCCTTGATATGGTGCCTCGAATGGTTTTCGAACGCGGTCGATGCGTACCCATACGTGGCTTGATTTGTGGAGTTCCGATGGAATGAATGATTTGGGGGCTGAGTGAATGTTTCCTTGAGAGAGTTGGGCGAAATCGATTTGCGTTTTTTCTTGGCTAATTCGGAGATGAATTTTGAATTGGATTTTGACGACGAATTGGCGATCATTGGCCTCGGGCATAATAGGGTGGTTCCGGTGACGGTGGTGAACGGTGAATAACCCGATTCGTTGGGGAGACTGCGTAAACGAAGGAGAACTATGGGTAAAGCGGGAGCCAATCTTGTTTTCGAGCGATGATTGCTGTCTTGATGATGCGATGAGATCTTTCAATTATTCCGTTGGTCTGAGGGCGATACGACAAAGTTCTTAGTCGGTAAAATCCGATGAGAGCTGAGAGTTCCCTAAAGAGTTCGGATTCGAATTGGGATCCGCGGTCCGTTATGACTTGCAGTGGTACACCAAATCTTGAAATCCATACATCGAGAAATGCGTGTGCTATTGATGTGGCTGTAGTATCAATCAGAGGATATGCTTCTATCCATCTTGTGGCACGATCGATGCAGGTTAGGAGATATCTATATGGGGAAGGATATGTTTGACCGGGCAAAGTGGTTGGCGGTAAGGGACCGACGATGTCGATATGTACCGTTTCAAATCTTGAACTTGGTAAATCGAAGAGGGTTATTTCTGATTTTGTATGGCGAGAAATTTTTGAGGATTGACATGATTCACAATTCTGGACCAAGTTCGAATATCCTTATTCATTGAGGGCCAAAAGTATCTTGATTTAATGATACGAAGTGATTGCTTGATGCCTGGATGAGAAATATTATGAAATTGATTGAAGATGGAAGATCGATGCTGCTTGGGAACAAAAGGACGGGGATATGGCGTGGATGTATCGCAATATAAAGTTGTATTTTCTGGAAACGGGAACGGCTTGAGACGTGGGAGAAATTCTTGCGTTTCTTGATCTTTTTGTTGAGATTCCGCGATTGCTGATAAATCGAAAGCGTCGATATGTACTGCGTTTACGTTGCGTGAAAGGCAGTCCGCTACGACGTTTTCGGATCCACAGATATGTATTACATCGCATACGTATTCCGTGATGGCAGACCAATGACGTTGTTGTCGGTCTGTCTTGGCTCGTAAGGGACTCTTGTAGGCAGAAACCATTGGTTTGTGATCCGTGAAGAGTATTACTTGACGACCTTCTAAAAATTGACGGAAATGCAGGACGGCTAGGTATGCTGCGAGTAATTCTCTATCGTATGCGGCGTACGCTTGCTGAGTTGTAGTTAATTTCTTGGAAAAGAAGGCGATGGGAACTGGTGTGTTGTCGATTATTTGATGAAGAACTGCTCCAGCTGCTATTTGTGAGCAGTCCGTAACTAAATGAAGGATTGAGCTTGATGGAAGAGGATGACAAAGCGTAACGGCGTTCCGTAGTGCATCCTTGACATCTTGAAAGGCTTGAATTGCTTCGTCGTTCCACTGTAGACTTTTGCTTTTGACTTGAGTTCTGACGATTTCACTTAAAGGTGAGACTAAATCGGCGTAACGGGGTATCATATGGCGATAGAATCCCGTCATTCCTAGGAATCTTCTGAGGCTTTGGTAATCTTGCGGTTGGGGAATATCTTGAATTTCGGAGACTTTGTTTACAGGAGGACGAATGCCTGCTGGGGAAACTTCATGACCCAGAAATTCAATTTTGGATTGCTGAAATATGCATTTTTCTAAGGAAATTCTTAAATTGTGTTCTTGAAGGATCTTGAATACGCGTTCTAAGTCTTTCAAATGGTCAACTGCGTTATTTGAATGGACTAAAATATCGTCGAGATACACAAATACGCAGTCAACTCCTCTGAAAATTGTATCCATGAAGCGTTGAAATGTTGCAGGGGCGTTTCTTAAACCAAATGGCATGTATAAATACTGAAATAAACCAAATGGAGTTGTTATAGCCGTTTTCTCGATATCTTCCAAGTGGACTGGAATTTGGTGATATGCTCTGACTAGATCGATTTTGCTAAAGCATGATTTTCCGTGCAGAGATGTTGACAGACTTCTTATATGAAGAAGTGGATATCTGTCCGGTTTCGTGACAGCGTTTAGGCTTTTATAATCACCACACGCCCGCCATTCGCCTGGTATCTTCTTCGGAACGAGGTGTAACGGTGAGGCCCATGGTGATTTTGAGGGTTCTATAATTCCATCTTGAAGTAAGTTGTTGAAAGTAGCCTTAGCTGAGGATAATTTATCGGGTGGAAGACGTCGAGGGCTTGCAAACACTGGTGGTGCGCTGCCAGTGTCGATGGTATGCTTGACAGTGTTGGTGGAAACTTTCTGCGGTTGAACTGGTTTCAGTAGTGAGGAGTACTTGTCAAGCAGGTTCCTGATTTCTTGAGGTAATTTGTCGGTAGGGTTAATATTGATGAGGTGAAGGTCTTTGGACTGCACAGGTTTAGTAGTGGCTTGAAGAGTTGTTGCTCTATCCTTCAAAATGCCATGCTTGCAGTCCACAAGGATGTCATAATGGGATAGAAAATCGGCGCCGAGAAGTGGACTGGAGACTTGGGCGACGACGAATGGCCACCTGAATATTCTTCGTAATTTAGGAATTGATATGTCCAGTGTTACTTCTCCGAATATTTCGAGCGGCTGACCGTTTGCGGTGGAAATCTTTACTGCGGTTGGGTGGAGTTGACAATCATTGACACAAGTTGGTGGTAAAATTGAGATGCTCGCTCCTGTGTCAATGATAAAATTGACCTTCAGACTGGCGATGCGAGCTGCGACTGAGATCAGCGGCAGGCCGGACGTCGCGTTAATCACAGCCTGCTTATCTAGTTTTCCGACGTTTCTCTTGATGGTGAGGAAGATCTTGAATTTGGGCGTGACGAGGGGAGCAGCTTGGCGTCATCTTTATTTGGCCACTTGCACCATGGCCTGCAGGTCCTTGCTTGGGGGCCATAATAAAGGTGCGCGCGGCACACCACCGGCCGCTGATTCTCGCTGAAGGGTTTTAGGCCGATGGGGATATTCGTTCTTGGGCTTGTATTGGCTCGAGTTGACGTTGGCGCCGCGTAGCAGCTTTGTTGAGCGAACGGTATTAACTCATCGGCTAGTTTGCCGAGTTGAGTTAGCGTCAGCTCCTTTTGTGCTGCTACGACGGGCGCTATTGAGGATGGGAGCGCCTGGATGAATTTATGCTTCACCAAATCATCGCTGACGCCCACCTTCAGTGCCGTTTGGTGGATATCTTGAAGGAATTGGGAGGGCTTTCCAGTGAGAGGAGTGTTGGAGATGAGTCGTTCGAAGAGTTCTGGCTTCGTCTTTTCGTAATGACTCACGATTTCTTCTTTTAAATCGGTGTACGACTTGTTGGAGAGAGTTGCTGCTGAAATTCGTGAGACGACTTCGGGGGGTAACGAGGCTAGAACATGGAAAAATTTGGTCTCTTCGGATGTTATTCTGGAAATGTGGAATTGTGCCTCCATGATGGAGAACCATCCTGCGGCCGACGCTTCAGAGAACGTGGGTGGCTTGATGGTGACATGGTGCACTCCTGATTCAACAGATTCCATCTTGCGGGAATGTAATTCGGGTCTGCTGCTGCTTTGGTTCCGACCGGCTACTACGGGTGGGCGGCGAAGAGGCGTGGCTTCGGTTTGTTCCGCCCGGCGACTGAAGGATGCTGCTTCCGCTGGCTGCTTCGGGTCACTCCGGGGTCACCAATTGTAGCTGGTTCCTTCTTGGTGCTACTTGTAGTTGCCGGGAAGAATGAAGGATACGAGAGGCAGGCTATCTCTTTTAGGGGCCTCTTGTCCTCTTCTCTCCCTGTCGTTTGGGTTGGCGTCTTGAAGGAAAAGCCGGTCGTTTTCAGAGTTTATTGAGTTCTTGGTTGGCTGAGGTTATTTTACAGAAGATTTTGTTATTTTATATACAGCTGAATTAATTAAATATATATATATAAATTTATGTACAATACTTATTTATAAAGATTATATATGATTCTTAAAATTACACAATGATAAAATATATACAATTTGGTACGCGCAAAATTGGTTTGTCGGTAACTAATATAAAAATAATATAAATGCGGAAAATTAACTGCGCGGCCCCACACAGGAAAGAAATCTAAGTGGGAATGCAGGAAGTGAATTTTTAACGACATTCGACACTCCATTTCTTTGAAGGCATCAAGGAGGTTCTTGACTCCATCCTTATACGCAGGTGACTTGTTGCTTCCAAGAAAGTTTTCACATATCCACTTGAACGCCAGCCAAGCCTTCAATTCCAGCGGACTTAGGACTTTTTCAAATTCAGTGTCATTCAAAACCTCCCTTATTTGTGGCCCAACAAAAATTCCTTCCTTCAATTTTGCTGCAGTAACCTTCGGAAATTTCCTTGAAAGGTATTGGAACCCTTCAGAATTGACTTTATCCATTGCTTTAACAAAATTCTTCATTAAACCAAGTTTAATGTGAAGAGGTGGCAGATAGATCTTTTGGGGATCCACTAAAGGGACAGACTGGACATTGCTTATCCCTGAGACATATGTATACCTAAGTGGCCAGTCACTTTTGGTGTAATGTTCTATAGTGGCGCGACTGTCCCACAGGCAAAGGAAACAACAAAATTTTGTGAATCCTGACTGCATACCCATAAGCATTCCTATAACTTTTAGATCTCCACAAACATTCCATTGATGACTGTCGTATTTGATTGCCTTAAGTAATATATCCATATTGTCATATGTCTCTTTTAGATGGACGGAATGGGCAATGGGGATGGATGACATTATATTACCATTATGCAAAAGAACTGCTTTCAGGCTTCTCTGCGACGAATCAATAAAGAGGCGCCACTCAGATGCCACATACGTCTGAGATATGGCTGTAAATAGTCCATTGATGTCATGGCAATAACAGAGAGGACCGTCTACTGAAAAGAATGCTGTTAATTCAAAATTCCGCTTTCGGTAGTAACTAATACGAACACTGTTCTCAAGTAAATTGTTCTCCTTTAGTCTTGAGGCGAGAAGCTCTGATTTCTCTTTAGACAGCGATAAGTCTCTAACAAGATCATTCAACTGTCCTTGGGTTAACTTTTTAGGCTCTAAATGTCTACCTTCAAAAGTGTACTCTGGTTCTGTAGATGGTCCGGAAACGCCAGTTGCACCTTCATCACTTTCCATGTCATCTATGATAGAATCTAGCCTATCACTTGGGGGAATTGGAATGGGCAATGTTTCATCATGTTTTACTGGTCTACGTGCTGAATCCAAGTTTGGATATACAATCTGGTGTTTGTTCTTGGCAGAAAACCCCATTAAGTTCACACTACAAAAATAACAGTCTTCATGATGATCTCTCGGCTCCCTCCATATCATGGGTATGGCAAATGGCAATTGAAGCTTTCTTTTTGTTAAGCCAATCACGTAATCCATTTGAACAGCCAGAACAGATTTGATGTGGCGCCCATGGTTTATCTTGGTCACCTAGATGGCAACCAAAGTATAGCTTGTATATTTTCTTAATGTCGGTTGTAATACTTCGTCGCTGTGTTTTAGTTGTTAACTGGCCGCATACGAAACAGAACTTGTCGGGGTCATTCTTACATTGTCGAGGCATGTTGACTGACCTGAGAAACTATAAATTCAAAAAAAATGTACACCAACTTGACACAACAAGTTCTTGGACTGGACTGATCTTTTGACACACAAAGCACGGCGTTGTTGCCTGAATCACAATGCTGCTAGACGTAAAAGCTCACACCTGAAATACATAAGATGTATAATTAAGATAATTGAAATAAATAAGATGAATAAACTAAAAAAACACAATAAAATAAACACAATCAAATGTTGAAATATTAGTATTTTGCCTATTTAAAATGGTTAAATCTGTGTAGTTATATATATATATGCCTTCATCTTGAAAACTATACGTGCTAGAAAAAATCTGAATGCAGTTTTGGAATCAGCGTGAAAAATGCTATCCAGCCACTACATATTTTACTCTGATGAAAAATCTTTGTTGACCAGTGTAATTTTTATTTATGACATACAGTAGTTATCATTAATAACACTGGTCAACAAAGATTTTTCATCAGAGTAAAATTTGTAGTGGCTGGATAGCATTTTTCACGCTGATTCCAAAACTGCATTCAGATTTTTTCTAGCACGTATAGTTTTCAAGATGAAGGCATATATATATATAACTACACAGATTTAACCATTTTAAATAGGCAAAATACTAATATTTCAACATTTGATTGTGTTTATTTTATTGTGTTTTTTTAGTTTATTCATCTTATTTATTTCAATTATCTTAATTATACATCTTATGTATTTCAGGTGTGAGCTTTTACGTCTAGCAGCATTGTGATTCAGGCAACAACGCCGTGCTTTGTGTGTCAAAAGATCAGTCCAGTCCAAGAACTTGTTGTGTCAAGTTGGTGTACATTTTTTTTGAATTTATAGTTTGCTCAGGTCAGTCAACATGCCTCGACAATGTAAGAATGACCCCGACAAGTTCTGTTTCGTATGCGGCCAGTTAACAACTAAAACACAGCGACGAAGTATTACAACCGACATTAAGAAAATATACAAGCTATACTTTGGTTGCCATCTAGGTGACCAAGATAAACCATGGGCGCCACATCAAATCTGTTCTGGCTGTTCAAATGGATTACGTGATTGGCTTAACAAAAAGAAAGCTTCAATGCCATTTGCCATACCCATGATATGGAGGGAGCCGAGAGATCATCATGAAGACTGTTATTTTTGTAGTGTGAACTTAATGGGGTTTTCTGCCAAGAACAAACACCAGATTGTATATCCAAACTTGGATTCAGCACGTAGACCAGTAAAACATGATGAAACATTGCCCATTCCAATTCCCCCAAGTGATAGGCTAGATTCTATCATAATGACATGGAAAGTGATGAAGGTGCAACTGGCGTTTCCGGACCATCTACAGAACCAGAGTACACTTTTGAAGGTAGACATTTAGAGCCTAAAAAGTTAACCCAAGGACAGTTGAATGATCTTGTTAGAGACTTATCGCTGTCTAAAGAGAAATCAGAGCTTCTCGCCTCAAGACTAAAGGAGAACAATTTACTTGAGAACAGTGTTCGTATTAGTTACTACCGAAAGCGGAATTTTGAATTAACAGCATTCTTTTCAGTAGACGGTCCTCTCTGTTATTGTTATGACATCAATGGACTATTTACAGCCATATCTCAGACGTATGTGGCATCTGAGTGGCGCCTCTTTATTGATTCGTCGCAGAGAAGCCTGAAAGCAGTTCTTTTGCATAATGGTAATATAATGTCATCCATCCCCATTGCCCATTCCGTCCATCTAAAAGAGACATATGACAATATGGATATATTACTTAAGGCAATCAAATACGACAGTCATCAATGGAATGTTTGTGGAGATCTAAAAGTTATAGGAATGCTTATGGGTATGCAGTCAGGATTCACAAAATTTTGTTGTTTCCTTTGCCTGTGGGACAGTCGCGCCACTATAGAACATTACACCAAAAGTGACTGGCCACTTAGGTATACATATGTCCCAGGGATAAGCAATGTCCAGTCTGTCCCTTTAGTGGATCCCCAAAAGATCTATCTACCACCTCTTCACATTAAACTTGGTTTAATGAAGAATTTTGTTAAAGCAATGGGTAAAGTCAATTCTGAAGGGTTCCAATGTCTTTCAAGGAAATTTCCGAAGGTTACTGCAGCAAAATTGAAGGAAGGAATTTTTGTTGGGCCACAAATAAGGGAGGTTTTGAATGACACTGAATTTGAAAAAGTCCTAAGTCCGCTGGAATTGAAGGCTTGGCTGGCGTTCAAATGGATATGTGAAAACTTTCTTGGAAGCAACAAGTCACCTGCGTATAAGGATGGAGTCAAGAACCTCCTTGATGCCTTCAAAGATATGGAGTGTCGAATGTCGTTAAAAATTCACTTCCTGCATTCCCACTTAGATTTCTTTCCTGAAAACCTTCGTGCAGTGAGTGACGAGCAAGGAGAGCGCTTCCATCAAGATATTCAGATGATGGAGAAGCGCTACCAAGGATATTGGAATGAAAGCATGATGGCGGACCATTGTTGGATGCTGTATCGTGACAATCCAGGCCAAATTTACAAAAGGAAATCACACTCACAGCGCTTTTAATAAAATAATGTATATATTCTTTATTTATAAGTACATTGAATAAGGTATATGATGTATTTGTTGTTTAGCATTCCTAAGTGTGATCTATACATCCATAAATTTTCTTATAGCAATATCAAAAACTTAAAAATATCAAAACCAGTGTATCTATATAACTATACGTACTAGAAAACAAAATAAAACCAGATTCGGAATCAGCGCGAAAAATGCATTAAGAAAAGTGTGATCATGTTTGTGATGAGAAAAAAAAGTTTCATTTTGTTGGCCAGTGTATTTAATAATATATCTTTTAATTTTTAATTAAGAGCCCAGTAAAACCTAAAGCTTAATTGCCAAATTAAATAAAATAAATAGTCTAATTTCACAATTATTTATGTTAAAACAAAAATTGTAAAGTATTTATTTTATCAATAAAAGTTATTAATTCAATTAAAAAAACCCTCTCTCTCTCTCCAAACCTGACATACCACTCCTACTAATGAGAAAGTGCTCGTCCTTTCTGCCCTACTTCGTTCTTAGCCCCGAACCCCCTTTCACGTCCGTATGCATACACACTAAGACAAGCTCAGAAGATAGAAAAACCTATTTTTAGATACTTCTACTCGGGTGGCCCCTCTGAGGAAAGAAAAAAAAAACCCTGCCCGTGCTCTATTGCCATAATATTATCTCTACTAATTGTCCCCCCTCCCCCGAACCTGGCTAGCCAAAATTTGTTTCTAATCAGTCACTAACACTTATTTTCTCTTGAGTAATGTAACCTTTAAGAAATCACTAAAATTTTTGTAAATATTTAATACTTCTTTAATTGGCGTTTCAGCAGCTGTGTTTCGTCAGGTCCCAAAATAACTGCTTTGGAAACCCTTAATTCCTTCAGTTCATTGTGACGTTACATTTGTTCTAAAATAAAGAAATTAATAGTAAATTCAAAATTATATATAGTATTATAGTATAAGGAAAACATGCTTCGTTATTCTAAATACATTCTAAATTCTAAATTCTACATAAATTCTTATTACATTTCCTCAATGAAAATAGTATTAATTTGCTTTGTAATCATAATTATTCTGATTATTATTATTATTATTATATATTATTATTATTGAGCAGTACTGTTTTTAACAAACGAATAAATATATTTATTAGATTCTTATTTTTATGTAAAATGTTTGCTACACTTATCTTTATTCCTTTTTTTTATTATAGTTATGCATACAAAACTATGAATTTATCGGAACAACTTTCATTAATTAATTATTTATTTATTTATAATTTTAGAAAAAAATTAATTTAGTTTCCCCACTTAATTAAAATTATAGGGAATACATGTTAAAGAAAACAGGATTTAAGGGCTAACTAATTGTTTTAATTTCAAAGAAGGGCTTACGTTAACAACTTAATTTCTTTCAGGTTTTTACTCTTTTTTACGCTCTATTATTATTTATATTCTTTTTCTTTTTCATTCGCCAATCACATTTAAGAGTTTCGTAAGAAACGGAAAGTTTCTCTTGAAACTGTTATAAAAATTTCTTAAGGAAATTTTCCTTAGTTTATATTTTATAATCACCATCAAGAGATCGTGAAAAATCGAATTCAAATTCTTTGATTATATCCATACAGGTTACACCACTTAAGATACATTTTCCTAGTTCATAAAAAATTTCCTCCCATACCTTAAATCAGAGCTTTCCAAACTGGTGTGTCGCGACACATTAGTGTTTTTTGTATTTTGAAAATTTTGATTTTTCTATCAACAAAATCGGCTACAAGATAAACCACCTACTGAAAAATTATCTCATATTTGATATTTGATAACAAAAATTAATTAATGTGTCGTGAAAATTGTTATGCTTAAATAGTTTGTCGCCAACGTTAAAAGTTTGGAAAGCTCTGCCTTAAATACATTTGTGCTTTGAATAGTGGTTGTATTTAAGATTTGAACACTGTCCGTTTTTCATTAATAATTATATACAATATTATAAAATTACGAAATATTGTAATATCTTAGTTCTAATAAGATTTTATATAATTTGAGATACAGTATCCTCAAGGTACTTGCACAATTTAACTGGAATGCAGTATATAAAAAGATTACAAATTCATTGTTAGCATAGTATAGATTTCTTCCTTAAAAATCTTTGTTTTTATAAAGTGACAGACGAACTTAAATGTAGGTTCTGTCTCCGGAACTAAAAAATAAAACTACAGAAAACACACTATGGTCTACTATCCTACTATTTAGACTACTATCCTAAATTACACCAAAAATAAAAATAATAAAGTATAAGATTTATAAGTACCATGAAATTCCTTTTAAACTGGTAATATGCGCTATACGCAGGTTTAGGACTAGGATCAAGTGTAGCAAACCTGGAGATGCACTTTGCATTTATACAAATTTATACATTTAAGGATCAAGTAAATATATTTATATAAAAATATTCAAGGCATCTTATTGTGCAAAACTCCAGAGTTCTTTGCTTGATAGATTGCAAGTGGCTCATGACTCAAAAAAAAAAAATCTTAATTGATTATAAAACCATTTCTTCAAGGCATTTGATACCATATAATTCTAGTTATTACATAAGTAATAACTAGTTGGATAGTTGGACCACCTGAAGATCCGTCACCCCAGCCTTTTTTAGTTAGCTTTATAAGGCTAACTAACGAAAATATCACGATCTAACCTAACCAATCGTCAAGGGCGTACAGTTGACTTAACGATTGGTTAGGTTAAGTCGTGATATTTTCGTGAGTTAGCCTTATAAAGCTAACTAAAAAAGGCTGGGGTGACGAATCTTCAGGTGATCCAAATATTTTACGAAGACTTTCTCCCTAACTGATTTTCCACTATTGACAAAATCTTATCTGAAGCATGATACGTTACAATGATTATACAAGGTAATGCATAAATGTGTTTCATAAATAGTAGGGTGTATTCTTGAGACAAAAGTAAAAAAAAAGACCATATATACATAGGTCGAGAAACCCGTAGGTTTCGAGCTATAGCACGCGACAGAAAAATAAAACTCCTAAAATTTTTTTCCATTTTATGCAAATACACAATGTGATACATTTGCTTCATTAAAGTAAATGTTCGAAAGTCATTCATACTTCTTGAGTGCTTGCCTCAGCACATCGCACCGATGATTGTCTGCCATACTAAAAAATTCTGGAGTATTGCTGATCGTTTCGCAATTGTCTCGAACTCGTTACCACAATTCATCACGTGCTCGGACTTCTGTAACATAAACTAGGCTTTTTAAATTACCCCACGAGTAATTATCAAGAAGTAGGAAAGAATTTCGAACATTTACTTTAATGAAGCAAATGTATCACACTATTTGCATAAAATGTAAAAAATCTTTAGGATTTTTATTTTTCTGTCGTGTGCTATAGCTCGAAATCTACGGGTTTCTCGACCTAATGTTTATATGGTCTTTTTTCTTTACTTTTGTCTTAAGAATACACCCTGCGATTTATGAAACACATTTATGCATCACCCTGTATAATACTGGAAAATAATAAAATAAAATGTATCAAAGTTTCAGGAACTTGTTACAAGCACTGCTGACAAAGATATGAACTGAGTAATCTGCAGCGATGAAATGAAAAATTCGACCAGACAACTGTAATTACGAAAACAGAATATTTCTGGTGAGAAAATATGATTTGACAAGGAGGAAAATCGTCGACTGGAATCTTTCTTATAAGACAATAACTGAACAAGACAATCTAAATTTACTCTTTCAGTCGATATGAAGAAATATTTACGTAAATAAACGACGTTAATATTTTTACTGAGCAAAAAAATGAGGTAAACAATAATTCTTAGTAAAAAAAAAAAAAAATTAAGTACTTTGATGACATGAAATCGAATAAATCATCAATAACGAAGATATAATATGCTTCCGCATATTATGAATGAAGCAACTTGGCAGATCATCCACCACTGCCTAACATTTCTAATAACTTTATCACAGGAAGGAACCTTATTTCTGATTAGAAAAGTCTAGGCATGATCCTAATATAAGAGAGATTTGATTACGGTCCATCAAATGTGTCAAAATTAAAATAATAATAAAATTAAAATAATAATGAGCAATTCTCTCTGTTCCTCACTTCCTGCTTAGTCGGGGAGGAAATATAAACTAAAATTTATTTTAAAGTCTTTCTTTATACCAGCAATTAAAATAGCATTTATGCCTCTGAATATACGGGGCTCCAATAAACCTTAGCCCCCCCCCCCCCACCCATGGCCTAAACCATTAGAGGTCAGTAAAACTAAACATACCTTACAAAAGAGAATTTAATCCTGCATTTAATGAGAAACAACTAAAACTTGGTGTTCCCGCCATTGGCTTCCAAGACAACCCGAATTCGCTTTGGGTAGCTTGCCAAAAGTGACGTGAATAGATCTTGATCGTTACGCAAATTTGCTAAAACAGTTTCAATGTGTTGCGTCATTGTATCCTTCGAAAATCGATTTGCTGCGGGTTCTTGAAACAAGAGACATTCAACCTTGTCCTTTATAAATGATCCAATGTGTTCACAGACGTTCAGGTCAGGAGAATTTCCTGGCCATTCTTCATTTCCAAAGAAATCGATCTCATGGTTCCGCAACAACTGTTGAGTGGCTAATGCCTTAAAGCAGGGGGCCTTATCGTGCAGAAGTGTGACCTGATCGACATCCATAACATTGTTTGGGTTTCTTAGAAAAGGAATGACATGCTGGGATAGAATAATATCACGAAAATACTCCATCCCAACTTACCATTTGGCTTCAGCACCCACATGAGCTTTTTTCAGTGAACAAAACAAACACACCAACAGAGTCTAGACTTTTTAATAATTCGCGATAATGTTCATTGTCATCGATTTCATCTGGTGTTGTGGCCCACACTCGATCATTTTGGTAGTTAGGCCGACGTGTTACGTAAACAAAAAATTCATCGGAGACAGCTAAATGCATGAAATCATCCACATCCCAATCTTCAAGATAATGGGCAAACCACATTCTGTCATCGATGTTAAGTTGAGTTTTTCTTGGCTTTGGAAGTTCATGCCAAGGCTTTAAACCTTGCCTATGACGGTACAGTCGAATGATCTCACCACTAACGATCTTTCCTCTCAACACTTCGGTCTCTCTAGAAAGTTTAGCACAGCTGTTTTTCCGCTTACGCGTACCGCTTTCAATGATGTCCTTTGTTTCCTGAGAGAGTGGCAAATTTGGGCGCCCAGATTTGGTTGTATCCATTTCACATTCATCCAAAGTTTTATTCCAATTTCTTTTGACGAAGTCCTCACTTCTTCGCAACTTTTTGGCAACCCATGAACGTGTTATAAAGGTGGCTCCAGCATCACGAGCTTCCCGAAATGTTATTGCTCGTACGCGATCTATCACACGTTGCCTCTCCGAATCACCAATTAATTGAGAAGCCACTATATTATCACTTTATCAGCTAGAGTAATTTTAATACCTGCAATAAATAAAGAATTTTATATATTTTTATAATCACTAAAAACTATTTCGATATAAGTAAACATGTAAGCTGCAAATGGGGGGGGCTAAGGTTTTTTGGAACCCCTTATAACGTATTTATGTAATATATATCGCAATAAACCTTTGTTTGCACATTTGTTTTTTTAGACATAAGCGATACAGGTATATTTTGTCCTTTATCCCCTCAATCAATCCTCGTTCTCAACACCAGATCTGAAAATTATCCAGAAAAAGCATTATATTTACTAATCTAACCTATTTATATGGAATTATACAAATATTTTATAGAATAGATTATTGATCATATTATCAGTTAGCATTATACTTTTCAATATAAAATTCAAATGTAACGAATTATAGCTTTTTTAAGAGAAAAGATTATATTTGTATGTAGAGTGTTTTTTAGGAATTCCTTTTCTTTAATGCGACTTAAATGCATTAGATGATAAATATATTTGTGTATTTTAAACTGGGGAGCATAAATGTTTACCCACGTCTTCAAACCGCTTTTAGTGAGATCAGTGAAATGAAGCGATACTGGGCCTGATAAATGGTTGAATTGGAGACCAATGTACTGTTTTTTTTAATTCTGTAGCTATCCTTGGTTCTGAATCCAATTTCAGTTGTAGGTCCCTCCTATCATACGACCTTTGACGTTGCAATAGATAAAAAAATAATAACTAAAATAGATTATTTCAATTTAGGGCGGGTCGTACTCAGGTGACAACATGAATCTGAAGGAAATCCTACCATCAGGGGTGTCTAAATTATGTGTTTTTACATGGGGAATTCAAATATGAGCTTCTTTTTGGGATAGGATAACTCTAACCTACATCATTTTGTATTTCTAAATTGCCAATTTTACCCTTTTGAACCTTTATATATATTAAAAGATATAAGGTAAATCATTTATATTGACAAGGCCAAATCAACTTTACATATATTTATTATAGGTGAACTGCATGTATATCACTGGATATAATTACAAAGATCATTCTCCTGACATCTTGAACTTTGCCAGGTTGCACAAATCCTGCTTTGACTCAGACTTGGGCATCAGCTTCCTGCTGGTCTCCTGAGCCCTGATCCCTCCATCCCTCTTTTCCTGTGAGAAGTACTTAGCAGAAGCCTCAGTCACCATTTTAACAACCCTCTCAATGCTTTGTGTGTGGCAAGACCAGCTGCGCACCTCCATGGGGGCGTTGATGAAGTTTTTCACCTCTGAGGTGCTTAGAGAGCAGGTGAGAGGTGGCTCTGACACACCTTCTGACCAGCTGATCAAGTCACCGATGCTGGAAGCATCACAATTGATGTCAGGTGTCCTTCTGCTCCTAACAGAGGAGTCCCCCAGCTGAGTGTCCGGGTCCCCCTCTCCCCTGATGGCCAGGATTCTCTCCACCCCTTCAATCCTCTCCTTCTGATCCTCAGAGCAGAGTAGTGTTTGGAGGATGACTTCACTGTGGGCATACCAAGCAGATCTTCTCACAGTTGGCATCACAATATCCAGCACCTCCTTTCTCTGGGACTTGAGGCAGTCCAGCTGAAAGAGGATGTGCCTAGGCCCTTCGATCCAGGAGTGCTTGACCTTCATGTTGAACCAACATGGGTAATACACTCCAATGATGAATTCCACAATGAATTGCAGAATCTTCAGGTTCTTTCCTTTAAGTCCGTGCTTTGACACCCAGAGCCTGAGAAGTCTGTTCGCTGTGGTGAGCCAGCGGCTGTGGTTTACTGGTCCTATCTCTAACAGAGCCAGCCCTGCAGGAAGTACTCCATCCCTGACTGCACAGACAATTTTATAGCCATAGTATTGATCAGTTGAGAGATCTTGAATGACCTTGTCAGGAAGCTTGATCAGTGGAGGGCCAACAGAGATTCGGGTGAAGTTTGGATTGATATCAAAGTCTGTAGCAGAATCAAGGAGCTTTCCTATTGGCCCGGATAATTTTTTGTCTGACAGAGTAGGGCAATCAAGGTCAACAATGAGATGGCGCAGGGGAAGTTCAACAGTGTGCAGGTTGCACACCAACCAGACCAGCTTTCTCCCCAGGTGCAGCTCCAGCTTCCGCATTACTCCAGCTTTCACACCAGTGTTGACATTTGTTGTTGCTCAGTTGTACTAAAAATGAACCACCTAATTTTAGCTCAAATCAAAGTTGTTAATTAAATTTTGCTCAATGTATCACTATAATATGCGTAGAAATAGCTTTTTCTAAAATATAACAGAATAATACTCACATGTGAACAGTAACAAAAAAAATATCAGTAGATAACCACTAAATCTATCCCCTCACTGCAAGCCGAGGTGGTAAAATAGCTTCATAAATCATGAGTCACTTCAAATATTTCACAAAACGTTTTAGAATGTTCTGAAACGTTACATTCTAGCCTCTGAGAAAGGTGGCTCAGAAAATGGCCTTATGCGCGCCAGAAAACCGTCAAAATATTTCATATACCAAACTGTATGATAATTACAATTAAGTGGAATGGCACACCTTTTTATTTGAGTATTTAAATATTATTATTATTATATGAATTACATTATATGTGTTTATATGAATTAGTTAGAACAATGCTCTATGAGAGATAACGTGAGCAGCCATGATAGAAAACGTGAGAAGACATATTCTGGGGTAACTACAATAGTAAAATAATCAACAATTTAATAATAATCAACTGCAAAATGACGCAGGTTAGGGTTATCAGAATTAAATATTTTCTTCAGAATTGTGTTCTATACACCAAAATATGTCATTTGAACACCCCTCTCCATTGATTTAAAAAAAATGCATAGTATGACCCGCCCTATTATTTCATCTTACTATTTTGCTGGACGTGTGTGATCTGAAATTTTCTGACATAATAATTATCAAGATAATATTATATTAAACTGAAGAGAAAGTGTCTGAGAAAATCATATTATATTTTAAATAATAGAGCAAGAAACCAAAGGTGCAGAAAAAAAGGTTCTTTTCGATAGTTTTCACACCTTTTAAAACGTCTGCCAAATAAATTTTCATCAAGCTACTTAAATTACTCTATTTGGACAAATTTATAATATCTACATAAATATTATTTTGCTATAATTAAATTTGTTCTAACTTCATACATTAAATTAAAGTACTTCATATTACTGACTTCTACAGTAGACTCAAGGTTGGCATTATTGCTTTGTACGTCATACACAAATACCAAACTCACCACCTAATCACAAAAGAAAAGAAAAAAAAAAGAGACAAACAAAGATTTAAATGGCTAATGCTTACAGTTGCTATGGGAGCTGAACAAATTGTGAAAGTGGTAAAGAAATGGAATCTATATATTTTATGCCTTTCGGAGGGACAAAACTTTTGTCACCGACTATATAACCATGGTTAACCTTGGTTTTGCTTCCGCCCGAATTGTTCATTCTGACGAAGGTCAAGCTTGTTGCTCCAACTTGGACCTGTAGCTTAACGTGGAATCGTAACCACGACCCACCACGGGTGGTCAGAAATTACGAAGTACTTACCTGAACTCGATCTCACGACCTCCCGATCAGCAGCCCAGCGTTTTAACCACTAGGCCACCAAAGGTACCTATTTATCTACCAAATTATTTTTTTTATGGAAGGATGAACAGTTGGATAAGCTGAGCGCCGTCTGCTTTCGCAGGGAATCGAACCCATGGCAGGTGGATTCGTAGTCAGCGATGCTAACCACTACGCCACCGAGGCGATATATATATATATATATATATATATATATATATATACACACACACAGTGTATATAAAATGCATAAGTAAAAACAGAAAAGATGTGTATATTAATTTATCGTGGACCAATTAATCCCCAAACGTGAGACTTAATCTATGCTTTGCACTCGGTCGGCACGTGAATATCACATGCAATTACTGTAAACGAGATAAGACGGCTACTTTTTAATCTCTGTACCCGCATGCGCATCATCAGTGCGAAATATGTATTTTTTTTATCTCGGTTCTTATCAGTTAAACATGAGTAAGAATTGCCATTTCATTTTTTCCTTCTGTTTTCTTCATTCTTTATTCATCATTATGCTTACCTTTTTCCGAGTTGCGACCTTTTCCTCCGCTTGATTTCTTTCCTTTATAGCAAATGGTTTCATTACTAGAAAAAAAAAAAGTTGGCTCTCATTAACGTAGTTTTTCATAAAGATTTTCTATTATTTGCTATATTTTACGAGTCCCCTGTACAGTTCAGTTTTTGTGAGCTAGACGACTGAAGGTCGAGGTGAAGTATCTGTCGAAAGGGTTTTTCGGTATCATCTAACTCAATGCCATTCCCATTTTTATTCTCCGTCCAAGAATGAGAACCTCAAAGGTAATTCTCAAATTGGTTTATTCTCATTTCATGTTATTTTTCATTCTCATCCACGACTTTCCCACTTTGGTCCAGGTTAAGTTAGGTGAGGAGAGGTGAATTTAGGTAAGGTTAGGTTCAGTTAGGTTAGGAAATATTAACCATTCTTAATTGGCGTCTTTACCGCGAATGCTAATGGGAGTGACATTCTTTCTCAAATCAGCAAAATCTTTTCTCAATTTGGATTTCTCACTTTGCGTATTCACATTTGAGGACCGTGAATGACGATGGGAATGGTATTGGTGAAGGGAGTAATCGTCGTTGTTGTTGTTGTCGTTGTTGCGCAAATTTTTCTAGTAAAGTGTATTAAATACTCTACTGTATGATCATTCTAGATTTTACATTTCCGGAAAGATTCTGCATTGCGTTGCTGCTGCGCAAAAAATTGAGAAATAGGTGACAAATTTTTATAATTTGATTTTAATTTTTAACTCAGATTTTTTTACTTTTTGTCAACATTGGTGATGAAGAGTAGAATACATACGTAAAACATACGGGAAGCCATTTTAATTTCTACGTTTAATAAAAATTCTATTCTTGATATAATTTTCGAGTAACGCTCTACTTACCACGAAAGTATTTATTTCCACTTACTAGTACCCCTTTTCTTACTTTCTCCCAGTGAATAATTTTCAAGTGAGCGTTGAAAGAAGGAAGACCTTCAAATACCAGAACGAAGGTTAGTGTTTTGTTTCATTATTACACAGACTAATCTGAAACATTTTGAGAAAAATTCATGTTATCGCAAGTAATGGTTAAAATTATAGTTTTTAGTTTTTTTTAGTTTAATGAAATATAATTTTTTCGCCTCCACATTGTTGCTTCACTCTCTCTTTACTTCCGCTATTATAACGGACACTACTCTTCTGAACACTCTGATTGCATGGTTCCTCCTTTAAGGAGAGTTTGCAGTACCAGACTTTTGACACATTCTCATCCCTTTTCTGTCCCACTCTCTAACGCGAGGGTTAATCGGTATTGTTAGTCTTTCATCTACTTAACCGGTGAACTCTGGACAATCTTCCTCAATCGATCTTTCTCCTTGTCTATGACCTTCACTCTTTCAAACGCAGAGCGTCCAGGCATCTCAAAGACCCTGGGCAGTGATTTTGTCTCTCTCCTTTCATGTGGGGACATTTTTGCGAGCATTCCCCCCCTGGTCCTTCTTCTCGCATAAAATAATTTTTTTTAACCCCCTGGCAATTTTAATCTCCAAGTAACATGCAAATGCTGAGTAGTTAGTCATGTGACCTAAAAGTTTGTCTGCGTGTAAAATTAACTGTTAACATAATGAAGAAATATATCACATATTAAAAATGGCCCATAATTTATTCGTAATCATCTAATGAAAAAAAAAAATCCCGCCCAAAAATAATCCCGCCCAAATCCAATATTCCATTAAAAAAAAAAAAAATTGAACATACAAAAATTTGTAATCTGGAAAATCAATATTACTTCACTTTAATTTTATTATCATTTTGCATAAAGGAACTCAAGCAGCGTTAATCAGTTTTCAAATAAATGCAAAAAAAAGATTAAATGAACGAAACTCCAGAAGTTTTGTGCGATTTTCATTTCTTTTTCAACTCGTCTGTTTAGGACGGGAATTTCCGCCCAACTGTTCAAACCTTTCAGTCGATCTCCGATTCAATTTACCCCTTTTAATTCTTCTCAAACAAAAAATAATGCATTCACACAACAAATCATTACATTTAGTGAGATAAAAAAATTCAATGATTTCACTGTAAAAATGGAATTATATATATACTGTATATACCAGGACAAAGGAGGCACAAGAGAAGATCAGGAACGAGCAAAAATGTTGATAGCTCTAACAAATGAATTTATGTCAAAACAGGAGATAACAGATAATATCAGAAAAAAATAACTGCCAGGATCTGGTATTCACGAACAACACCAACTTAATTGATGATATAAAAATAACCCCAACTATTATCTCAAACCACAACATAGTCGAGATATTAACTAATATGGCGACAACCTTAAAAGAAAATACTTATACTGAAGAAAGACGCAAATTTGAGATTTTTAACCTAAACTCTTAAACTATAAATTGGGGAAAAATCAGATCCTCTACGGCCCAAATAGAGTAGAAAACAGTTTTAGAGGCTAAAACAACCGAAGAAATGCTAATAACCTTGAAAAAAAAGACGTTGGAAATTTTAGAAAAAATATGTTCCGAAAGCATAGCTAAAAGGAAAGAGAACTTATTTCGAGAGGCAAAACCGAACAATACTCCGCAGATGAAAGAGAGTAGCTGTGAAGTTAATTAATTGCACAAACAACAATACCAGAAAAGTGATAAAAGAAAACTTGGAGAGTATCGATAGGGAAATACAAGCCCTAATTAAGGGCCATATAGGAAGGGAAGAGGAAAATGCAGTAGAAGTAATAAAGGAATACCCAAAATACTTCTATAACTTTGCGAAAAGGAAAACTAAAATGAGCGCCACTGTCGTGCGTTTAAGGAAAGACATTAATGAACTAACCAAAAATTAGAAAGAAATATTTGCGATATTGAGAGTTCAGCATAAATCAGTTTTCAGTACCCCAAAAAGCGACACAGTGGTACCTGACAGAACTGTCTTCTTTGAAGAGAAATTGCAAGGAGAGTGTATAACTGATTTTGATTATACTCCAGAAGATTTAGCACGAGATATAGGACAAATGAATCATATTCAGCTGCAGGGCTGGACAAATAGAACGTCTTGTTGATTAAATACTGTAAGAATGAAATAACTACACCCCCTATATTGGATATGGAGAAGATCCCTGGACACGGGGGAAATATTGAGTATCCTGAAAAGAGCGAATATTGTCCCTACACATAAGGAGGTGATAGGTCTTAAGCAAAAAAAAACCATAGACCAGTTTCACTGATATCCCATCTCACCAAATTATTTGAAAAGACAGTTAGAGAGAAAATCCATGACTTTTTGGAGACACAGGAAAGAGTCAGTGAGAACCAGCACGGATTCCAATCAGGAAGATAGAGTACTATAACAATATCATAGACGCACTTGAAAGCAACGAAAACTATGATGTCATACACACACCGGCGGATCCAAAGGGGGGGGGGGCAGGGGGCTTAATTGAAGCAACGAGCTTAATTTGGAGGCCTCATACATCCTGGTTAAACGAAATTAGGTAAAACGTTTGAATGCTTATGTCCACGTTGCTTCAATTAAGCCCCATTACTTCAGTTAAGCCCCCTGGCCTCCCTTCTGGATCCGCCTATGAATACACACTGATTTTACTAAGCCGTGGCCATGGTATAATAGTACATAAACTGAAACATATGGGAATAACAGGCAAAGTGGGAAAATGGATCTACAACTTCAGGGAACGTCAGCAAGTCGTAAAAATCCAAAGTATATTCATCATCAGAATCAGAAGAACGCAGCTCAGTACCACAAGGAACTCCTATTCATTATCATGCTAAAAGACATAGACAGTGAGGTAACCAACAACAGTATAGTCACATCCTTGCTGATGATACAAAAATCAACATAAAAATTAGAAATGCAGAAGAGGTGGAGGCCCTACAGACGGACACAAACAGAATATATACTGTACAGGTGACCAGAAGACAATAACATAAACTTTAACGCCTAGAAATTTCAGCTCTTGAGATATAAACGAAATAAGGAACTAAAACAGACAGCAGCATATTATGACCCAGATAGACAGGAAATTCAGAGAAGCACGAAAGCAATAGATTTATGAGTTATAATGACCGACGATGAGAAATTTGAAACATAAAATCAGATAGTGATAAACAAAGCAAAAAGAGTTACGGGACAATTACTGAGAACCTTTGAAAGAAAGGACAAGAAAGTAATGATTTCCCTGTTGAAAACAACACTGATCATACCAAAACTTGAATACTATTCAGTCTTAAGGTTCCCATATAAAAAAGAAATTAATAAACTAAAAGAAATTCAAAGAAATTTCACAGTCAAGATTGATGTCTGCAAAGAACGTTGGAAAGACTTCGTAAATTAAATCTACATTCGCTGGAAAGAAGAAGAAGAGAGATACACCATAATTTGTATACGGAAAAATAATTTACATATGGAAAAAAAATAGAAAAACTGATACCTAATCTCAAACTGAACTCAGTGACCAACCAAAAACCAGTGGGAAATAGGAAAGGTAGACTGTGTAGTGTGTAGTGTTCCCAAACTAAAGTCCAGACAACTTCGAAGGAAAATAGCTTGGTTGTTCAGGGGGGGCAAGACTTTTTAACCAGTTTCAGACATCAAGAACATCACTGGTGTCAAAGTTGAAGTCTCGAAAAGAAGACTAGACATCTGGCTCAGGGCGTACAGGATGAACTGGGTGTGCGATGGAGATCGCAAGAGAGCAACTCGCTCCTTCATCAGGCCAGGCCTAGTGGTGGGGCCACCAGCTTGACTTTCGTGTAAAGAAAGATGGAACTAAAACCAGATATATATATATATACACACACACTGTCATCTGTTTCTGGTCAGAAACGAAAAAAATCGTATGCGGAAATAATGATTTACTTTCCATATGGTTTAGTTGTTGTTACTTGCTTACTTTAGCCTCTGTCCTATTATTCCGAGGGTTCATATGACAGATAGAACATACAATTTAACATATAAACTCCGAACCACTGGTCGCTACATCATCTGGACGCGGAGGAGGATTACCCATGCAACTTCTACCAAAGCTCAACATCGCTTAACGTCGTTGTTCTATGGAAGGCGATGTTGCGACATAGGCATGACGTAATGCACACAGCATTCACTTAGTGCAGTGGTTCCTAACCTCTGTTGGCTCGAGGCATCCCAACGAATATCTGTTCTTTTTACATGACACTTCGCGAGGAATTTCACATTGTTCAGCATCTACTTCCCCCCACCCCGCACCCCTAAAACACCACGCAGCTTCAAACTGAGCTTATAACAGTTTCAGTATGAATGTAATAAATAGTGACTGTTTTGTTCCATTCGAAATTTTCATGTTCTAATTTACAATTTTCAGATTGTTTTGTAATTTTCATGAAATTTCGCGTCACCCTGTTCAGAAACACTAACTCATTGTGTTATGTATTTATTAAGGGTGTGATAATATATGTCCTTAAATTTATTCGGTACTTGAAACAGAACTTCAGCATTGAACATTTAAAAACAATAGTTTTAAAGAAAAAAAAGAACACGAGACCTGAAGTGGCCATGCACGTGAAAATCACTTCAAAGAGACTCCATTTCACATGATATTTGAACAGTCCGTTTTCGTCATTTGTTTTCAAAGAACATCCATTCATAACTTCAAATGAATAATAATATATATATATATATATATATATATATATATATACTGTAAATGCGCTGTATATAACAGAGAGAGAGAGAGAGAGAGGAACAGGTGGCTGGTTTTACCTCGATCACATCAGAAGAATTGACTGGTTGATAAGCACGCTTCATGCACGTGATTGAGGTGATACCAAAATTTTCTCTCTCTCTCTCTCTCTCTTCCCGCACACACACACACACACACACACACTCGCCAAAAAAGGAAGACTAAAATGCGTCTAATTATTTTACGAGATAATGAATATATAAATGTGCGCATAAAACTGACATGCAGGGAAAGTTGAAAACACTACCGCATTGCATTTTTCGCCAATCATGCAAGTATGTACGCGTGTGTGTGTGTGTGTGTGTGTGTGTGTGTGTACTGCAAAATGTGAAACAGTTGAGTCACTGAAATCCGGAAAAAGCGGAATATTAAAAGAATATATATATATATATATATATATATATATATATATATATATATATATATATACAGAATATTGCTGCATATACAATGAAAGTGGTTTCATATCCCATTAAATAGTAGTCAACCATCATTTAATGGTTATTTCCGTGATGGAAAATGGCAAAAGATTTTACGATCTGTTTCTCAAATTTGTGAATCTTCAGATCAAATCTTTTCAAATGAAAATTTACATGAATAAATATCAAGAATGTTTTCTCATTGAAAATGAAATTTAGCCTCCATATATATATATACACACACACACACACACACACACACATATATATATATATATATATATATATATTATATATATATTCTCAGAAAGAAAGGAGGTTTATAAATATATTAGTTTCAATCCTCTTCGGCAAAAGTTCATTAAAGGAATTAATGCTGTGGATTGTATGTACGCTATTTTGTATAATAATTGCCAGGAAAAATACAATAGTGAGATTCCTTGAATTAAGAGAATAATGTACAGGGTGTCCACAATGTCTTGTCACCCCCCCAGTAAAATACTAATTGATTTTCGTTTTCTTTCAGACCCATTTATCACTAATACAGTTTAGATGGCCTGACAGTTCTTGGTTTATCTTTTGCAGTTCCTGCTGTGAACAGTTTGTTTTCCCATCTCAACAGAGTTCTTTCTGGAGAAGCTGCACGATTCAATCGGTCCTGGAAGTCTGCACGAATATTTTCATTGTTTTGCCATTACGTGGTCGCTTATGGATCCAGGTACTAGCCAATATGCGTTGTTCACTCGTATAGTTGCTGCTATCACGCATTTTAAATGGGTCTGGAAGAAAAACGAAAACCAGTTAGTATTTTACTGGGGTGACAAGACATTGTGAACACCCTGTACTTATAACTGCAGCTTTAGCAATTTGTTTTGCTATATAGAGGGTTGACAAAAATAAATAGACACCTTCAGTTTTTTCCATAGTTTTAGACTTGTCAATAAAAGTCGATAAATAATAATAATAGATGTATTGAATCAATATATTTAGAATCGTGTCGCTTTCTTCTTTGCATTCTATGAAGCTGAGACACACACACACACACACACACGTTCTGGCATTCCATTGATGAGATTTGCCATTGTTCTCTAGGACAATCATCGTATACTTGGCAATCTGATAGGTGGAAGAAGTTTCTTGCGCGCAAAGATCTTTCACGTACCTGAATATGGATTCTTTTGTAAAGTCATCCATGAATTAACTCCAAAAATAATATCTTGTGCACGGAGAAACTCCATAAAAATATATATTTTTACTATCTATAAAAGTAGAAGGAATAAAACACTGACTGAATACAGTTTATGTAAATGACGTTATAATAATCCCTTTTATATAAAGAATTCAAATACAGTACTCGTATACCCCCCCACCCCCCCACCCCCTAGATGAAGACGTCGAGTTGAGATTTATTTTTTATTATATACTTCAGCGTTCATACACCATTTTTTAAATTTATATATATATATATATATATATATATTCAACTGCAAAGAACACGCAGTATAAATAACGTAAAGAACGACGTTTGTATAGGAGATATTCCGCGCAAGACGAGAGAGAGAGAACGAAACAAATGAAAAAATGAGGTAACCACTTTAGGTTAGCTCATTTTTTCATTTGTTTCGTTCTCTCTCTCTCGTCTTGCGGGAATATCTCCTATACAAGCGTCGTTCTTTACGTTATATATATATATATATATATATAATATATATATATATATCTGGAAGGAGAAATATTTTAACTCCCATTTTTGTGGTGAACCTGTTTCGGGTTAACATCTTTGTGAACATACTTCGAGTGAGCAATTTTTTTTATTCACGAAGACTTAAAAAAAAGTTTTAAAAAAAGGTACGTACTTGTTAACACGAAATTAAAAATCAAAATTTCTTAATTTATTTTCAAAATAAAGGGATTTTTTTTCGTTTTTAGATTTGTTCCTATCTCATATACGCATAAAACAAGTCTTTTTTTTTATCTTTTTTTTTTAAAGTCATTATAAATGAAAGGAAAATATGTGTACAAAGTTTCGAACAATTAGCTTAACTTTGCGACAAGGCGATGTTTATCTTTTTCCAATCTGCGTCTTTTACAGTCGGCGAGAGGAGTTCCCATAAAGAAGTAAATTAATTATTCAAAGATTGATCAACAACAACCTTATCTTTTATCTTTAATGTAACGAAAACACACTGAACGATATTGTTTGTACACATTAATGTAATATAATATAATTTAATTATATATATATATATATATATAATATAATATATATATATATATATACACACACACACACACGAGTCATCCATATATATATATACACACACACACACACCCACACATATATATATATTATATATATATAAGAAAGAGAGAGAGAGAGAGAGTTAATTAGTCAGTTAATTACTCGTTTGTTGGGTAGCTGGTTAGGTAGTTTTTGGTTGGTTTATTGATGGGTTAACTGGTTAGTTGGTAGGCAAGTATTTCGTAACTTATAGTAGTTTCCTCGAACATGTAAATCTTTACCTCAGTGTAAATACTTACCCAGTATTAAAAAAAAATTGGTATCCACTTATCCAATAGTTACTCGTGTACGACATTAATTTTCACGTATTTTGCCAGTCTTGAGTACAGAGCTGGGCAATAAATACATTGAATGTATTTAAATACTAAATACTAAATACATGGGAGAAATGTATTTAAATACTAAATACTAAATACATTTTACGAATGTATTTAGATACTAAATACAAAATACATCAATTGTATTTAAATACATTTGTAAATACATTTTAAATACATACAAATTTTAACATATGCATTCACTAATTCATGAGTAACAACAATATAAAATGCTTGATAAAGGATAAAGAAATAGTACAATCTAATTTCCGATTATATATTTCCCTTTTTAGAACAAAACAAAAACAAAAGAACTTAGAACTTACGATGTTCAACCAGTGACATATTATACTCATTATATCATTGCAAAATGAGTAACAATTAATGAGTAGATGAGACGTAAACGTAAACATAAGACGTAAACATAAACATAAGGCACCTTACGAATTCTCTTTTATTTCACGGTTGCTGCGGATCAAAACCAATCTTTCAAAAGTTTTGTCTGAAAGAGAGTTTCTTTTGGGAGTCAAAGTGATTCCCGCGAATGAGAATATTCGCTCTATCGGTGCCGAAGATGGTAATGTCGTGTTATAGCGGAGGAACAGTCTTTTTATGAGAGGATGTTTTCCCAAACTGTTGATGGTCCTATCGGAATCTTGTAGAAATGCCAATACATTCATGTCTGCAGATGGTGCAATAGAGGACCTCGAAGACGAAGAGTTGTGGGCGAAGCCAAAGTACTCATCGCCGTCCGATGCACCACTAGATGTATTGTCATCTGCTTGCGGGTCTTGGTCGACAGTAGTGGCGGCACGGATTAAAATGCTTTTTACCACTCCTCGTTGAGTTTCGGAGTTCCAAGTTTATGTCTACCCAACACAGTTTGAAGTATGGGTGCACTTTACCTTATTACCGTCTTTAGATTTAATTTTAAAGTATTTTCCATCAAACAGAGGGTGCACTAAATTGTTATCTGCAGATATATCACTGTTTGATTCACCGGATTTGCTTGTTGAAGCCATGACATGCACACGATAAAGAAATCAACCGCTTTCGACTAAGAGTGGCACACAATTGATTGAACTGACACGTTGAAACATGAACCATGCTGTACTACACTGTCGACGCGTCGTACTGTGCTAGTACAGAATGTGTATTAAACCAGTAAAAGTATTTACATTTTTATATTTTGAGTATTTAAATACATTGTATTTAAATACTCATTAAAGTATTTAAATACTATATTTAAATACATGAAAAACAATGTATTTATAAATACAGTTCTAAATACACAAATGTATTTAAATACGTATTTAAATACAAATGTATTTAAATACTGCCCAGCTCTGCTTGAGTACGTGTTAGAGTGCGCTGCATGTACTCACGACTCATTACATCGACTTAACGACATCAGTGTGAGTGTAGCTCTTTCACAGCATTGGCTATAACCAAACTGAGTCAGTGTATCCTTTGATTCTTAAACACTGCCTGAAATGCCTTTATCAACTGTAGACGAACTAAATTAATTTTCATACTTAAGATTCAATTTCGAAGTTGTTTTTTTTTTGTTTTGTTTTTTTGTCAGAAGATGCACTCTGATGTTGGAAGACAATATACATCGCCCCACTTCATACTCTTCGGTTTTTCTACAGTCACTCAATATACAGTTATTTAACTTCCTTCGCAACAGAAAAGGTTATGTAATGGAGGGGACCTACGGCTTTACGCGTGATTCGAACCATCTTAGGTCGCTACATCATCCGAACGAAGAGCATCGTCATCCATTCAACTACTAAACAGATCCAGTGTCGATTCATCTCGCTGATCTAACGGGAAATGGTGTTGCGAAGTGACCACGAGGTAGTCCATGAATAATATTTTAAATTTTAGTCCAGTTATATTCATTTTAGTTTCTCTTCTTAAATCTTTACTAATCATTTAATATAATTTATACGGTTCAATTATCTCTCTCTCTCTCTCTTCTCTCTCTCTCTCTCTCTCTCTCTCTCTCTCTCTCTCTACTCTATATATATATATATATATATATATATATATACATACACACGTGTATATATTAGGATTAAAAAAATCTCGGCCTACCTGAAACTTTATGATAAAGATTTAGGTTGTTGTTGTTGTTTGAATGGGTTGTTTAACCCCCTTCGCAACATCTAAGGTCACATGACGGATGGAACCTACAGCTTTACGTGGGATCCAAATTACGGGTCGTTACATAATCTGGACGCGGAAGACGGTGTCCCATGTAACTACTCTCCAGATACAATGTCGCTTAACTTCGCTGATCAACCAGGAAGCGGTGTTACGACATTGGCCACAACGTTTCCTTATGGAGTTACTGTAGATGAGTAAAAAATTGTTGCAACGCACAAAACATTGTGCAGAAGTTGGTATACTGTACACGTTCAAAACACAGTAAGAACATTTTTTTTAGATACTAATAATGTTTAAGGCCGACCGCACACAGGATCGTCTTGCGACTCACGACTGTCGACTTGGGTCGTGACGACTCAAGTCACGTGTGATTTTACACTGACAGACAGAATGGGAGCCCCGCACATTGCAGCGATATTATTTCTGATGAACAAAACTTTTGTCCGAGTTCGAACTTGCTGAGGAGCGAGTGTTCTTTGTGTTCGTTCTGTAACCACACTGTATCCAACCATGCGACCAGGATAAATGACACATCATAAGCACCAACTGTACCCGGCATCTTTCAAGATTTACAAACTCTTTTGAGGAACGACATTACCCGTTTATGACCTAAACCCGAGTTTGCACTTAAAATTGGTTGTTCCAGTAACTTTTTAGGAGCTCAGTTTGTTCTAGGAGGAGAATTCTATGTTTGTCTATCTATTTATCTATCTATACACCTTCTACATAGTCTTTATATTAAAGTCACACGTATTGAAGTGCGAC
>JAJOZX010002429.1:260000-300000 GCA_023014485.1 Bathynomus jamesi
TACACATACTACTCATACAGGCATCTTACACGCCACACAGTCTTTACAAAATAAAAAAAAGGACAAAATTACATCGTTTTTTTATCTTGATTTCGGCTCTCTTCTCCTTTTATGGGTACGGGAAGTTTTTGCGGGCGTTCGTCCTTGGCCCCTCCTTCCTGCATAAACAAATATATATAAAGGGAGAAGGGAGGAGGTAAAAGACTGGGGAGATTTCAAAAATAAAAAACAAAATAAAATTTAAAATTTACACTCAGCTATTTAAGATTCAAAATAAAAACAAAAATTCACTTTTGAATTCATTCGTCAAAACTGAGTTATATTTTAAATTCTAAATGAAATGCAAAAGCCACAATTGCGAGTCGAAAGCCAAATTCGAAGTCATAAGTAAAGGTCAAAGTTAAATTTCCACGGCATATCTAAAGAGGAAAATTAAAATAAAAATAAAATGCAAAGTTCTGTCCAAGAACCAGTACAGAGGAAGGAGTCTCACGCTCCTCGACTGATTTCTTCCGTTCGTATTTTTTTATTTACTGACGTGAATTAGAAGTAGGCCAATCATAAGATGTTTACGTAAACATTCTCAAACGTAGTTCTAAAACTTTAGCTGCGTATAAAATAAACCCCAAACATATATCTCTTTATAATGTTTTACAAATTAGATTATGGACGTTTTATCATTTATATATCTTGAAAGCGTTTATACAAATTCACATCGCATTCGTGATAACTGATCCACTGACACGCAATGATGACACAGAAAAGAAATCTTTTGGTTGAACAGTTGAAGTTTAAATATTATGATTTAGTTTTTTCGTGATTACACGAACTCTCTTTCCAAAGCTTTGAATGTCGATGATGGGAGAACCATCCCCCCCTAAAAAGCGTGACGTCTTTCTTCTAAACCGGACTTATTAACCCTGTAAGGTAGGTCAGGTTAACTCTGATAACCGCATCAATTCACTCTGCGACAACTGATCTGAATCACGTGACTTAAGATAGATAAAGAAGTGACATAATTCTTTTATCGTAATTGATTTTCACACGGTTTATGACACCACAATTAGTTAAATTGAGAATCTTGTACGATTTCTTTGATCGTAACAATTTATCGTGTATTATATACTTAATTCATATTTCTTTTTGTTCTCTCTCTCTCTCTCTCTCTCTCTCTCTCTCTCTCTCTCTCTCTCTCTCTCTCTCTCTCTCTCTCTCTTTTCTCTTGTTTTAATAGGATTTTTCTCTAAGAACAAAATCAATGAATCAGAAATTGGACAAAGTTGTTTGCTAATGAGAGACCACAATCGGAGAAATCAAACACTCCCAAGAAAGCTCGGTCTTGGGAGGGGAAGGCTGAGAGAGGAGAGAGAGAGAGAGAGAGAGAGAGAGAGAGAGAGAGAGAGAGAGAGAGAGAGAGAGCACATAATAAAAACAAATTAAATAAAAAATGTCTTCAAATTCGATCCATTTTCGTATTAAATAAATTGAGTCAAATATTAAAGATAAAAATTAGACCTTCTTCTCTATCAATTTATTATCATCTAATAAAGGGGTTGACGTGGCAACTGAATGAAGGGAACTTCAGATACACTCCAAACTGTGTAGTAACTGTTTGTATCTTAACTGTTAACCTCTTAAGCTTTTTATCTATGAAGTAATACGCATCACTCGCTCTTAGAAAGGCAGCGCTTATGAGGTTAATAGTCACTTCCGAGCCAAGGGTAAAAAAAAACTTAGCTATTTTCTTATCATATTTCAGTACGTGATTCAGTGTCTTATCACGGACTTTCATGGCTGCAAATTATAATAAACAAATAAATAAATGAATAAATTCTTTCTGTAAAACAAATCCACAAATTTTAATTCTAAAGAAAAAGTAAAATGGCTAAAAAAAATTTTAATTATATATATATATTTTTACTAAGGTGGAGTGATAAGCTTGACCTTTATCAGAATGAACAATTCGGGCGGAAGCAAAACCAAGGTTAACCATGGTGTCAATAAATTTAAGCCTGTAGAATATGTGCCGAAGTTTGGCTTCAAAATTTCAAGGTAAAATTTTGTTAACATAAAAATAATAATAATAATAATAATAATAATAATAATAATAATAATGTTTTGAGTTGTTTAACTTCATTCGTAACTGAAAAGATCATGTGACGGAGGGGACACACACCTGTATACATGGGAACCGGGGCATCTATAGGTCACTACATCATCTAAACGCGGTGGATGGCCACCCAACCAAATAACGAACAAACCAAACGTGTTGCGACGTGCCACGTCGTATCTTCTCCCGGCTAACCAATAAACATCAAATGAGAGAGAGAGAGAGAGAGAGAAATAGCGTTTAATATCAAAAGACAAACAATTTGCGTATTAAAATCAAAATTACTATTACTATTTGGCGAAACTGAAATTGCTTAACTTTCATTACTTTCACTTCACTGAAACGAGAAGAGATTTAAACTTTTGAAAGAAATGATTCTCTTTCTTATAAAAATTAAGGTTTTAAGTTAACAAATAACGTAAGTTCGTGCGAATTTTATTAACATAATCTTTGCCGCAGACAAAAAATGTTACGATGTTTCCCTTTTATTGTTTACAGTGTTTTGTTCAATTAAAACTTTTTTAAAATATCTCTTTTTTTTTGTTTTGCACAAGTTTATTTCGAATTATCTTGTAAAAAGGTACTCGTGCACTCCCCCCCTCTCGCTCTCTCTCTCTCTCTCTCTATATATATATATATATATATATATATATATATATATATATATATATATATATATATCAGGGATACTGTAAAGTTTCAAGTACACACGCAAAGTATATCTATAATTGCAATTTGGATAAATATTAAATTTCGCGAAGACCAATTTTTTCGACAAAGTCAGAATTTATTACATAGATCTTGATTTACCGAAATTGGTCATGTGGGAAATAACTTAGCGATCTAAATAGATCTCCTAATCTAGCGTAATCTAGTCTCCGCGAAACTTAACATTTGCCATAATTTGGTATATACTTTCGCTAAAATGAATTCTTAAAAGTTAACACAAAATGTGTAGTTTCAACCGATTTAATTCTTAGACAGGGTTGTGCATAATCTTTTGCTAGGGGTACAGACCAAAGTAAACAAAGATGCAACAAAAACTATCATACCATTTGAACGTTTTGTTTAAACTGAATGCAAAAATGTATCAATAACTCATACGTTTGCCATTACCTTCACGCAAAGTTCTTAGACGTTGAGGATAAGATTTCAGCAAATGTTCAAACAAATCTCTGTCGTGTTCAGGTTTTTGGAGGATAGTTTGAATGTGTTGAAGGAGAACCTCTTGAGAATATTGGTTCAGACGAAGTTCTGCAGCATCAAATCTTCCACTCTGTCCTTGAAAATCGCACCAAAGTGTTCTGTTACGTTCAGAACAGGGGAATTTCCCGGTTATTGAGTCCGATTAAAGAAATCAATCCCAGAGTCTCTCAAAAGTTGTTGGGTGACATTTACTCAGTGGCATGGACACTATCATAAAGATAAACCACCTCCGAGGTGTCTATCTCACACACACACACACACACACACACACACACACACACACACACACACATATATATATATAATATATATATATATATATATATATATATAGCATAAGGAAAATAAGATAAGGCATTAAAGGTTTTCAGAATTTTATTCTGGGGTTTGGTTTTTTGGAGGTTATTTCACCTTGAGAAGTAATATTCTTTAAATTCTATTCCGTTTGAGTTTACAAATGCACTGTTTTTACGTGTTGAGTCTAAAGATATATAAAAAATATTACTCTAAACTAAATGTACGAGGGCCACTCAATATATTTTGCCCCACCTTTTTTTTTCTTTCCAAGTTTCTTGCAAGTTCCAGAAATTTTGTACACGAGTAATTACATACCTTTTTTACAAGTTTTTATTTTTCCACATAGTCTCCATCCTTTTCTACGGCTTTCCTCCACCTCGAAACGAGGGCCTTTATTCCATGATGGTAAAAGTCCGCTGGGTTCCCCTGGAGCCACCTCTTAACCTCCTCAATAACCTCATCGTCACTCTGAAACTTTCTTCCATGAACAGCATCCTTCATTGGCCCAAACAAATGGAAGTCTGAAGGTGTCATATCCGGACTGTATGGAGGGTGGGGTAACGCAGTCAAGCGCATTTTTGTGATGGCCTCTCTTGTTTGCAAACTGTTGTGTGGTCTTGCGTTATCGCGCAAAAGAAGGGCGTCTTCCAGTTTTCTCTCCGGTCGAACTCGCTTTATACGTCTCTGGAGTCTCTGTAGAGTAGCAGTATATGCTTCTGAGTTGATTGTTTGCCCTTTCTTCATAATGTGCACCAAAATCACCCCTTTCATGTCCCAGAAGATGGTGGCCATAACCTTTCCTGCAGAGGGAGCCATTTTGAACTTTTTCTTGCGTGAGGAGTTTGCGTGATGCCACTCCATGGATTGGCGTTTTGTTTCAGGTTCAAAGTGGTGTACCCAAGTCTCATTCCCGGTCACATTCGTGAAAGGAAGTCATCCCCTTCTGTCTCGTATCGAACCAACGACTCAGAAGCAATTTCTTTTCTTTGGGCTTTGTGATCTTCAGTCAGTTCACGAGGAACAAACCGTGAACACACTTTTGAGTATCCCAGTTGCTGAATTATCGTATTCACGCTTCCTTCACTAATTCCTAGCTCCAGTGATAACTCCTTGTGTGTGACGCGCCGATTTGATCGAATGATGCTGTTAGCACGTTGCATAGTGTGAGATGTGACAGCCGATGCCGGGCGACCGCTGCGTGGCTCATCATCGACGCTGGCTCTCCCTCTCTCCGATGATCTCGCACGTTTAGACCAGCGTCCAACTGTGCTTCGATCAACAACAGCATCTCCGTAAACGTTTTGTAGACGTTTGTGAATATTTCCAACTGTTTCCTTCTCTGCGATTAAGAACTCGATAACAGCTTTCTGTTTACGACGCACATCACTGTCAGACGGCATTTTCGAAACTGCATTAACCATCGGTTTTATACAAGGGCGTTTAAAAGCGGTTTTATACAAGGAGGGGAGGTTCAAACTGGAAAAATCCGGTTATGTGAAACGCAGAAAGTTCAAACTTATGGCCCAAAAGACATTTCAGTCCCATGGCCTATTATTTAGCTAAGAAAAAAGGGTGAGGCAAAATATATTGAGTGCCCCTAGTACAAGCCTGTATACGGACGGTTTGCGATTTCTGATATTTGTTTTTTTGTCCTGTTTGTGTAGAACAAGCTTGAGGTAGTACGAGTATGACTGTAAATGGTATAGGTAAATTTGTGTTGCCTTGGGAAGGAAACACAAATTCGGTGCATCTTTCTCCTGAAGAATCGTGCACCAGGACCGATAATAACTGGAGGGGTCCGCAATAAACTAACGAAAATTGCAATAAATTGAATACGGCTATAGATGTTCTTAACTAGACTAACACAGAGGATTGTTGCTTTCAGTGGTGATGAACCACGTATGGAAGCCTCGTCAGGACGCATTACATGAGCACGATCGATTTTCATAATGTCGACTTTCGACCTTATGCAAGTACAGTATATGGATTTCAGATTTCAAACCGCATTTCAAATTTTCAATGAAAATGACTAACCTAACCTTACCAGGCATAATGTAACCTAACCCGACGTAAATTAAACTAACTTTTTAGTACCGACTTTATGGATATCGATATTGTGCAGATCGACTTTGTTCCGCTACCCGGTCAGTACTCTGACCCCCAATTTACTTGGCAAGGCTGCTGCGAGCTGCTCGTACCCTGAAATGGGCGTATGGGCGAAATGATGCTCTATGTGAAAAGATGTTTAACTCTTCATACTTCCACTTAAACTATAATGTATGTGTGTGTGTGTTTTGTACGAAAATAATGTGATTAAGCACTTTTAAGTGATAATGTGTTAGTTATCATGCATAGAAACAGTCTGAAAAGGACATTTTTGTGCAACACTAACACATTTTGAGTAATCTTTCAGTGCACAGTGTATACAAAGCTTGTAAGTACGAGTACATTGTGTAACATTTACTCACTTTTTATTATAATTTAGAACACAATATTGCGAGACCTTTAATTCATTTGATGTAATTTTTATATGTACATTTTTGTATCATCAATTTCAATCCAAAATACTGAAGCTTTTTAAGATAGTTTGTACAATTCTGATGAATTTCAGCCCAAAGTTAGTCACTGTTCTATGCATTGCTGTTCCCGTTGCAAGCTTTTTCCACTTTAAGTTCGATTTTTCATAGAAAATACCCATTGGGTATAGAACTGCATCACAGCACTATTTTTTCTTACCCTTTACCCAATCAGGAAACTCTTTTTTTTTTTAATTTAGAATTCCTACTTTGAGCATTTCCACTTTCGAATGGGAATTGGGAATTGGAATTGGGAATTAATCATTAATTGGGTTTAATTGTACCTGTACTTTACGCTGCATACCAAGGAAAAAAAATGGCATAAAAAGTTATTAAAAGGCCTCTTGTATGACATTACTCAAGTGGTGTCCTAAAAGCTCCAATGCAGAACATTGAGCAAAAAAAAAAAAAAAAAAAAAAAATTAAAAGGAGTCCATAAAATGGTCCCATATCCCATCAGACAATATGACTTCCCTATCTTAGTACTGATTTTAATGTTTTAAAAACTTAGTATTTTGTAGTACTCTACCTATTAATAGTACAGTACTGGATTTGGTCTTTTCTACCACCAACCCTAAAGAAAATGGAAGTTTAGCCTATTTTGTAAAGAAGGATTTGATATGAGCTGTTATTAACAATGAAATTTAACTATTAACAGTGAAATAAGTAACCAAATAGACTACAGAAGAAAATCACTTGGGGTACTGCAGAATTTATATAGAGGGCATACCCTACCCACAGTAAAAACAAATGCTCTAAAGGTCTCTTTGATAACTGGCAATAATTTTCCTCAGGAGTGTAACTCGCTTTCATATTAGCCATTGTGTTTATTCTACCTGCAACGAAAAAAAAGCCCCAAAACAAGACATCAATTTGAACATTTGTTTTAGTTCTAATGTATTAATTTTGTAAATTTAATTTAAAATAAATTTTCCTATGAGACCGGACTTATGGGACACCCTGTATATATATAATGGTACCTTATGTTACAAAATTTATTATTTTAGTCTAAATAACGTTGATGAGATAGAGAGTCCTTTGGCACAAGACGATAGATATACAGTTCTTGATGGAATAATAGACAACAATGAAAAATACTTAATGATTAAATTAATATTAATATAAACATATATATTGGTACCGTAGTCTCAGAGGCGTATCCAGGGGTTTTTTTTTTTGGTTGCCCGGAAACTTCACCCTTCCCACCTCCTGCTTAAGGGATAAATCAAATAACAAGTGATAAAAACTTTAACTTGGGGGACCCCCCCCCCCCATCTCATTTCCTACAATCCTGGATAGGCACTCGAGTCCTGAATGAAGTTAGTAATAAAAATTAAAGTAAGTCGAATGAACGATACTGTAAACACTTTAACAGGTAAAGTAAATTTTTTACTTTCAAGGAATTAAAAGTATTTTAATTATTTTTTTAATTAATATTTCAAGGCAATTCATATAATAATTTTTTTCAAAATTGTTTCATGAGCATTATCAAATGATAATATCGGAAGATATTTGTTAATTCTTTCATTCGTAAACACTTGAAGGTTAATTATGTCGTAATAACCGGCAGACTACCTTTTTTATTTATTGTGGCTAATCTCTTTATCACTTGGTACAAAACAATTGATTATTATTTATCGAAGATAAGGGGTAGTTGTTTTTATGCCTTTTACCAAATATGATAAACAAACTCGTACATCCACCTGCTCCAAGATAATAGGGACAACGCACATACTAACAAACACACGTGAATGCGCACACACACACACACACACACACACCACACACATATATAGCGAAAATCAACTCAAGGTAAGCTCAGTTACGATAATTCTAGTCATCGTTTCGAATGATCTTACGCGGAATTCAAAGTCATTTGTTTTCACTGTCTGCATCCATCTACAGAGGATACGATTTTCTTGGATTAGAGAGAAACTAACAGGTAATTTTTCTATTATTATTATTATTATTATTATTATTATTATGTATGAGTCATTATTACTGTATGTATTTAGCGAAACCTTTAATGATCTTTTTCTATTTAACGCGATTGACACTTTTATTCGTGATCCGAAAATGAGTTATCGAATTGATCATTTCTAAATTTAATTTAACTTAAGCTAAACGAACTTAATCTAACCAAATCTAACTCTAATCTAATGAACAAAGTAGGAAATCTTAAAAGATAAAATCGAGAATGGTAAGAAGTGGAATGATATATACTCACAAATCTATAAAATGTGCTGATAAATGCATAAATACATGTTTGGCCTTAAATTTGGCATTTTATTTTTTATTCCTAAAAGGTTTTCAACCTCTACTTATCTTTGGGTTATTATTATTATTATTATTATTATTATTATTATTATTATTATTAAAGCGTAACAGTAATATGTATTTTTTATTCTAATTCTGTAAAATATCTTTGACAATATTTTGAAGACGGATCTTTGATCTAACATTTTGATGTTTTTGTTTTTTTCCCTCCTTTTAACAGATTTAACCTCAATTCATCGATTCTAATGTAACAAAATGACGTCCACATCCTATACAACGACAACAAACCAGACCGAAAGATTAACTTTTGAAAGTAGCGGAAATGCGACTAAAACTAATTACGACTTTTTGAAAAAGAGAGGACACCAAAAGGCGTTTTACTCCACCTCGAAAGGTTACACCATCGGTGATTCGTCCAAAAATGCTACCAGACTCGCACTTTACCAAGGCATCATTTTTGGCTCTCTGTTTGTGGGTTACGCTTCTTATACGTACGCAAGAAAGATTTTTTCCTACGCTGCCCCGACTTTAATGGGACTCACTTTGCTCTCCCAAAGTAATATGGGTAAGTATATTGGATGGGTACAGCTTTAGAGTGTACGTTTGAAATGAGTTGCAGATTAACAATGACTCACACACTTGGAATACATTAATAATTATTTTTCAATTTTAATAAGAGAGGAAACTTTCCCTCAAAGTTCTCTCTCTCTCTCTCTCTCTCTCTCTCTCTCTCTCTCTCTCTCTCTCTCATATACACTCTAAGCCAAATGATGGCAGTGTGGCATCGAACTGCCTTTAAAAACTTTTGTCAAATTACCGTCATACTGAAGTTATATGACCGTGATACTGGCGTTATCATTGAAAGTTTTACGACATCATGAAACTGATGCCGTGATTATGATAGCACAAAGACACCAGTATGACGTCAGTTTAACTGACAGTTTTTAGACAGCAGCTCGACGCCAAACTGCCCGTAAATGAGACAGAAGTCACCATTTTACAGTGAATTCAACATCATATAACCGTATAATGCAAGCTATAAATATTAACTGGAGTAAAACTGAGGCTCTTTCTCCGCTCAAGTAAAAGATTAAATTTTTCCTATGTTAATTTTAAGTTCTTTCAGGGACAATAAATGAGTCTTATTTTGCGAAACGCTTCACAATGACGCGAACTGCAGTTGTGTTGCGGGAAATTTGCATGCACTGTTTTACATTATAAAACAACCTTTAGTTTACTTTATCAATGTATAAGTTTATATAAGTACGATTTAGGAGAAACTTATATATATATATATATATATATATATATATATATATATATATAGAACGACGCTTGTGTAGAAGAGCGTTTCCGCACAAGATGAGGAGGGAGAACGAGCAAATGAAAAATGAGGTACCTCCCAGGAATCGAACTCGGGATCATCCAATTGCCGGTCGGATGATCCCGGGTTCGACTCCTGGGAGGTACCTCATTTTTCATTTGCTCGTTCTCCCTCCTCATCTTGTGTGGAACGCTCTTCTACACAAGCGTCGTTCTTTACATTAATTATACTGTGTGTTGTTTGCAGTTAATATATATATATATATATATATATATATATATTATATATATATATATATATATATATATATATTATTTTCTGTTCTACAGGGGTGGTCAATAGTTCACAGTATTTTGCCTACGCTATCAGCAAGTTTTTGGGTGGCATATTATCGGATAAAATATCGGCAAAATTATTGTTTCCAACAGGTTAGTACAACAATTCATTTAATTTTACTAAAAGAAATATTTATTTAATTTGTTTTTTTCTACATTTACTCTCTAGTTAATAGTTTTATTTTAATTGTATAAATAAATACCAGAATATTCGCCAGTGTAAATGATAAAAATCAATCTAGGAAGTCACTTGGAATGAGCTTGCTTTTACGATATGTAAATAAGTAAAAAGATTGTATTTGCAAATCAAATTTCATACCAACATGAGAATTATATTATGCTCGTTTGTGTGTGTGTGTATTATATATATATATATATATATATATATATATATATATATATATATAATTCTTTATTTTCAAGGTCTTTTCATTAGTGGTGTAACTGCAGTAACAGTTGCTTTTACATCTGACCCCAAATTCTGGGCTTTTCTGTGGTTCATAAATGGGCTTGGTCAAGGTTGTGGTTGGCCAGCATGTTCGAAGTTACTGAAAAAGGTAAAGTATCAAACAAGTTTGCTTTTCTGCAGATTAAATAATTCAATTTCTTAATTGATACTTTAAAGAACATTTTATAATGTGTGATTTCCATTTTTGCAGTGGTTCAGTTCCAAACAATTTGGAACGTGTTGGAGCTTGTTGACTGCTAGCAGTAACGTGTCTGGAACGATTGGACCCATCATAGCGGCCTATTGTCTCATGACATTTGGTTGGAAAACAGCATTTATTGTATCTGGTTAGTAAGATAATATTTTTTACACTTTAAATATATCAGTGGTTAAAAGACCAAACATTTTTCAACATTTTCAACCAAATTATGGATTATTATGTAACTAGGAACCCATTAGTAAATTATAGTAAGGTTTTATCATGATAAAGATTACGTATCAATGGGTCGTTTCTACTATCTTCAGATTTCGCACTTTCCTCGTGTGAAATTGAGAAGAGAGTTTCTATATTGTATTATTATATATCATTTAATTAACGTAGAAATATCACTCCCTTTCGTTAGATAAATATTAACTCATAAAACTCGCCAGATTTTAATTTTATTAATTAGTTTTATGAACATATTTTATGAACATATACTCCCACTTTTACGAATAAATTAATACGGTGAACCAAAAGTAGGTGGACAGTAGGTTGAATACGGTTTGTGTTATATTATATTATAACTATGGTGTTCATTATAACTATGGTGTTTGTGTTTTATTATATTAAATATTATAACTAAATTTATTTAAATTTTATTTTGTATTATAGTATACAAAAAAATTAAATATGTATTCTCAAAATAAACGTTATCATTTACTGTCCACCTACATTTGGTTCACTCTATATATATATATAGAGAGTTCGTACTTATTTATAGTCTTGTTATATTTTTGAAGTTCGCGTTCATGTCAGCATATTGCTGCAATTTGGCCTTACCATGAAAATGAATAGTCAAATTTTATATATCAACGTACCAAAGAATATACAAAAATTCTAACTTAACTTAACCTAATCTAACCTAAACTAATCTTAACCGAGTTGACTTTATACGGAGGCTCGACTGCATTGCAAATAATTTCACGTAGATCGACTTTACTGTATAGCAGTCAATTTTGTTCCTCTTTTTTATAAAGTTCTTTAAAACTAAGTAATTTTTAATTTCTTAATGGAAATTTTTGCCTGATTATCTAAAACAGTGGTTCCCAACCTTTTTCAAGTCAACGCCCCCTTATGTTCATCAATATTTGCTGGTGCCCCCTCATAAAGATGATAATATAACAGGCGAAGTGATTTATTCATAGAAGGTAACACTTTTACAGTTTCCTAGCACCCCCTCCCCTAAGATTCTCAAACGCTTACTGGAGGGCGGTGACGCTCACGTTGGGAACCACTGATCTAAAACATTAATTAACTGTCAACTTATTCAATTTGCGCTACGCTGACGTAAATATTATCATGTCTCGAATTACAGGTTCATTTTCAATCATGATTGGACTCGCATCCTTAATATTGCTACAAGATAGTCCCGAACTTGTCTCTTTGGAACCAGTTACCAACAAAACTGAAGCAGAAATGAAGCAATCGGAAAAAGTTTCGTATCCTAGCAACGACTCGAGCGAGAAAGAAGATTCTTATACCCAATTGCTTAAAACTCCTTTGCTATGGATCATATCTGCGTGTTATCTGATTGTGTTTTCAACAAAAACTGTTTTGTCAGACTGGGGACAAGTTTTCCTTATTCAAGATTTGGGCCAAACGCAGATGCAAGGTAAAATAAATTATAGTACTGTTATTACATTGCCTAAATTAATTCATTGGCCACAGAGGGAAATTTCAGCTCAATTGCCTTCGTTTTCGTATTCGCTCACTTTTCTAGTCGTCCTTATGGGATTTGTGTTTCTAAAGCATGTTTTTATTCGTTGTAAATAAAGGCAATAAGTCTTGTTTAACTTTGAAATTAAAGATAAAAAAATGACGATAAAAAGATATTGAAGATACAAAAGTCAACAATTTAATTCATACATACAGTATTTCTGGTTATTTCATAAAAGTTGTTTAAGTGTGTTAAATTCGTCTTCATTATAAAAGAGGTTAAGTTTACGTCATAAAGAGTACGTTAAACGTAATGTAACGTAACTTAAACGAAATGTCTAACGTTGAAATAATAAGAGAAAATAATATTTTGAATTAAGAATTGCTTCCGTTCCAACCTTTATCAGTAAAAATGTTGCACGTTCCGAATCCCCTTTTATGCTGTTTTTAAACATCTGACGTTGCTGTCGTTTCTAGTTTGTCGGTTACAGGATATATAAAAATAGACTTGATGCTATAAAAGAGCTCACATCCTCTAAAATGCGCAGTTTCGATGGGATCGCTGGTCCACACGAGTTTGTAATAACATTTCTTCAGCTACAAAAAGATATATGACTCGCGTACCGAAGTATAAGTTCAGAAAAATAAAACTTTATCCCAAGCAGTGAGGCACTTTCGAATAACGTTTCATACGTGCCTATTCATAAAATACGTTTCGTTGTGATGCAACAAGTTGCTCTTTTTTTCGCCAATAAATTGGAGCTATTTCAATATTTTACCATGAATATTTATTACCCAGATCGGAGAACCATGAAGAAATAATAAACCCTTTCCGAACATCTGTTCCCCAAATAAAAATCAGGGTCGGGCTATGGCCCCCCCCCTTCTTTTATTTATTATCAAGTTCTTCTGCTCCGTTTCATAGACACTGTATTTCTGGTCCATACTCTTTCTGAAACACGAAGATTTATAAGCGAAAATCTCGCTCGAGAAATACAGGGTGTACATAAAGTCAGGATCTATTTTTGTGAAACACTTGGAAATTATATGGAATTCAATCATAAAGTGATAAAGTGGTAACATTTATTAAATAATTAAGAGTAGGATTCGACGTGACGCCCATCAGTATCCCTGCACAGCTCAAATCGTTCCGCAGCATTTCTAAACACATTCTGGAGCATTTGCGGGGTTATGTTATCTGCAGCAGTTCGTATACGTGTACGTAAGTTTTCAAGACTCGTAATCTTCGTTTGATAGGCGTGCGATTTGATAAAGCCCCATGCAAAGAAATCTAAAGGGGTTAAATCTGGTGATCTCGCTGGCCAAGGTCTGTTGCTTCCGCGTCCGATCCAGCGATTTGGAAAACGTCCATTTAGATAATCCTGAACAATTTTGGCATAGTGACAAGGAGCACCATCATGTTGATAGACGACGGTACTAACAATCGTATCCCCGTCGTCTATCAACATGATGGTGCTCCTTGTCACTATGCCAAAATTGTTCAGGATTATCTAAATGGACGTTTTCCAAATCGCTGGATCGGACGCGGAAGCAACAAAAGACCTTGGCCAGCGAGATCACCAGATTTAACCCCTTTAGATTTCTTTGCATGGGGCTTTATCAAATCGCACGTCTATCAGACGAAGATTACGAGTCTTGAAAACTTACGTACACGTATACGAACTGCTGCAGATAACATAACCCCGCAAATGCTCCAGAATGTGTTTAGAAATGCTACGGAACGATTTGAGCTGTGCAGGGATACTGATGGGCGTCACGTCGAATCCTACTCTTAATTATTTAATAAATGTTACCACTTTATCATTTTATGATTGCATTCCATATAATTTCCAAGTGCTTCACAAAAATAGATCCTGACTTTATGTACACCCTGTACATCATACATTTTTGGTAATTTTTTCTCCAACGTTAAAAATTTGGGACCTTTTCCAGTTTGTGTACCGTTTTTCATATAATTTATTTTTGCTTCTTTTCAGGCAAAAAATGAGTGATAATATCAATCTCTTTAGTTAGGTTTATAAGGCTAACTAACGAAAATATCACGACCTAACCTAACCAATCGTTAGGTTAACTGTACGCCCTTGACGATTGGTTAGGTTAGGTTAGGTCATGATATTTTCGTTAGTTAGCCTTATAAAGCAAAAATAAATTATATGAAAAACGGTACACAAACTGGAAAAGGTCCAAAATTTGATAAATTTGGTAATAAAGTCTAGCTGATTACTTTTTAATTTAAGAATATGACGATATTTTATATTAAATACCTTCGTATTAACACGATTTAATACATAATAGTTATAAGTCATTCTAATTTTTTCAGCGAGCACCTTCAATAGCGCTTTGGAAACTGGTGGATTTATCGGAGGAATTTTGGCCGGAATTGTAACGGACAAATTAAAAAGAAACGTGAGGCCTTGGTGCTCTTTCAGTATGACGTCACGATAGATGATAGATAAAAGTTAAAAATGATACAGACTAAAACTCTAATTACCTTTTAATATTTAATATTTGCAAATGAAAGCTCATTTATGCTCTTATCATTTGCTATTAAAGCAGCTATTTCGTATATTAATATAACACAGTATATACAGTAGTCTACATATATATATAAATATATATATACACTCAGAGTTTCATAGTGACCTAGAAAGTCAGAGAAAGTCAGAGAATTGAAAAAAATGGACAGGAAAAGTCAGGGAAAATTAAGTTTTGTTGCGGAATTTCAGGGAAAACAAAAAAATTCGATGGTGATCAGGGAATTAACATGACTGTAAAGAACGATAGACTAAGGCAGACTGTAAATAATTTTGTTCACCAAAGATTCTGAAGTAGTAAGTTTTATGATAGAAATCTGTCGAATCATCATCAACAGTGTGTAAGGAAATGGCACTTAATAAAAGGAAAACAAGGTGTGTGTGTGTGTGTGTGTGTGTGTGTGTGGACGTTTGTAAGGGATGGAGGAGAAGTACGTTTAAAATTTAAAAAAATTAAATTTGGTCAGGGAAATGTTTGCAAAATTGCCAGGAAATGTCAGGGAAAGTCAGGGAAATAACTTGGCAAGATTCACTATGACCCCTGTATATATATATATATATATATATATACAGGGCGTCCCAAAAAAATGTATACACACTTTAAATAATTATAAAGGCAGTGTTTATTAAAATACATTTCATTTTCAAAATGTAATAGAATCTACAGACATTATTTAATTGTTTTGTCAACGCCTGTTTTCAAACTGACGTCCGTTCTGGTCCAGGCACTGCTGATAACGCGAAGCAATGGAATCGCAAACATCACGAAACATTTCGTTTGGTATTTGTGTGCATTCTCGTTCAATGGCTGCTCTCAATTCAGCGACTGTTGCAGGTTTTATAGCGTAGACTTTGTCTTTTAAGTATCCCCATTAGTGATGTAGCGGATGTCATTTTTTTCACATCCGCGGATGCGGATGAGGATGTTTGATTTCAACATCCGCGGATGCGGATGCGGATGTCTACATTTCGTTATTTTTTAGGATATATTCGAGATTTGTTGTGTTTAACGTATATAATAAGTTATTATATAGAGAGAGCTGTAGCTATAATGTAGTATAATTGATTAATTGTACAATAATTGCTGTACTTTTCCCTGAACATATAAAATAATAGCAAGCATCTAACTAATATAGAAATCAATTAGTGAATTCGTCTGCAAATAAATTCGTTATATTTTGTTGAGTTTCAGCCACAATTAGAAACCATAATTGTGTTACCCGACCTCTTTCCCCAACCTCCACCCTTATAGAAAGAGATCTTTAATTTGCTTGATAACTATTTATATTAAGTTTAAAGTTTTATTAGGCATATTTATAAAAGTAATTAAAATAAAGTAAACTAAGATGTTCATCGTTTAATATTCAAACTTAATTATAGGAAGGTTATGCTTAAGGAACATTAATTTTTCTGCCTTTTCTGCTGCCAGTCTGTTTCTCTTTTCATCATATATTAATCCAGCGCTGCTAAATAATCTCTCGCTTGGTACGCTTGTTGGAGGACGTGCTAAATGTTTCCTTGCAAGTTTACTCAAGTATGGATAGATATTCTGCGTATTTTTCCACCAACTAATAGGATTGTCACATGCAGCCAGGCGTTTTTCTTGGTGATAGCTCTCGATCATTTTTACTACATCTTTTGACATCGCGTAGGTCTCGTCATCGCTGCTTGACTCAAGAAACTGAGAGAGAGATTCTGTGATAGATTTGCTTGTTGAAGGTGTTGGTTCTGTCACTGAAACTTTTATTCTTTTGGTGGGTGGCGAAGCGACAGATTCAAGAGATTGAAGCTCTTCAACTGCTTTGCCAAGTGATGATTTAACTCGTTCTAATGTACTAGGTGAAAATAACTTAGCTTTGTAACGTGGATCTAAGTAGGTTGCAAGAGACTAACTTCATACAAGAACAGCCTCTCGTCTTGTCGCTTGCATCACTTTTGCGCACAATGAACTAGTTCTATTATTATAGTAGAATTTGATAATTTCCGCTTATTAATGACGTTTTATCTCAACGGTCCACATCCGCACGACATCCGCAGTCCAAAGTGCGGATGCAGATGCGGATGCGGATGCGAGAAAATGTGCGGATGTTCCGCGGATGCGGATGTGACCTACATCACTAATCCCCATAAAAAAAAGTCTAGTGGTGTGAGGTCTGGTGAACGCGGAGGGTATTCTACGAAACCCCTTCGTCCAATCCACATCCACATCGTGCCAAGTACCACTCGCAATACTCCACTCTTCGGTCCGGATCATCATCTTCATTAATAGCATGGACTAATCTTGGAATGTAACTTTTCCATTGACAGCGCTTCAAAATGCGTTGGGCAGACGATTCTGAAATTCCTACCTCACGACTCGCTTGCCGCACAGATTTTCTTGGACTTTGGTGATACGTTTCCAGTACTCTTTCTTGCTTTGTGGGCTTGTCGATGTCCGTGGTCTTCCGGAACGCTTCTTGTGGACATTCTGAACAGTTCCATCGGCTTCAAACGTATCTCTAATTCGAGTGATGGTAAGTCGCGTTGGTGGATCTGTTTGAAACTCCCTCCTAAACTGTCTTTGCACTTCAACTGCGTTTTCACACTTCCAGTAGCATTTTAGAATGAATTTCCTTTGTTCAAAGCTTAGTCTGACTGCCATTATTAATTCTAATGGGTTTAACTTGGAAAGAAAGAAACATCAATTGAGCTATCAGCTGTTAAAGTGTGTATACATTTTTTTGGGACGCCCTGTATAGTGTATATATACTTTCCTTGTTTTCGTACCAATTATAACGATTTCCCCCTTTGAGAAATAAACTTATACTGGTAAAAATAACGAAATATATATATATATATATATATGGTGTATCATAAGTGAACCCCTCAATGATATTAAAATAAAATAAAAAATGAAGGGAGGGTAGAAAGGAAATTACAAAAAATAAATAATAAATAAAACTCATTTATTGGAAATAATTTGATTTTACAGAGAATCAGATTTTACAGTTTTGAAAAGGAGTGTTTGGGGAAGAGAGAGAGAGAGAGAGAGAGAGAGAGAGAGAGAGAGAGAGAGAGAGAGAGAGAGAGAGAGAGAGAGAGAGAGAGAGAGAGAGAGACTGTAAATTTACACAAGTACTTTTGTTTTTCAGTTTGATTCAAAAGGAAATACAAGATTATTAATTTCAACTCTTTTCATGTTTATCTGCGCACTTTCGCTTCATCTTCTCATTTTTGCGACGTCACTCGAAACGCCTCAGGTCAGTGTTCTCCAAGCCTTTCCTCCTCACGCAGATTGTACGTGTGTGTGTGTGTGTGTGTGTGTGTGTGTGTGTTGTGTGTGAAGTCCTAAACTTAATTTTAATTCAATTACACATGGAAGGAAGTTTGCGAAAAGTTTTGTTCTTTTTTTTTTAACATTTTTACATTTTTTTACTTTTTCGACTCGAATGAATTCGAAAATAAACAAATCTAAAATTTGTTCACATATTTTTAATTTAAGAATTTGCTTAATTTATTCTTTCTCCGACTTCAAGATTTCATTCAATTTAGTTTCCATGGTAACGCCACAAAATAAATTAATAAAAAGATAAACAAACTAAATAATTGTATAAATAATAAATAAATTAATTAATACAGTTTCTCATTAAAAATTTGGATGTGGAATCTTGGTTTTAATAAGTTAAATTTGGGGAGTCTTATATATAGAATTTATATCTCCCATAAGAAGATTAGATTGTCGTTGCCTAAGCATGATTTTAAGTTATATATGTACTGAAGGAGTGGGAAATACGATATAAGTCTTTAAAATCTGCAAATTTCATTAGTAAAATGTATAAATCTTAAAATTGTGATAAAATATAATATAAAAAATAATGAATTGTTTTTAATATTTTTTATTGATGGAATTGAAAATACTTAATGAAAATTTATTTTTTAATAGGTAATACTCTCTTTGATCGGGATGGTAGCTGGAGGGGCGTTATTCGGACCCATTTCCATCTTTGGTATTGTTGCATCTGAGTCATTCCCGCCTGCCATTTCCGGCGCTTCACACGCTGTAGTGGCACTTGCTGCGAATGGTAAGAAAGTCTACGGATAATTAATCTCAGATTTCATTTATTTCAGTTTTAATTGACATCACCGTCATTACGCTTCTTTTCTGCTTCATTTTGGCTTAGTTTTTTTATGTAAGTGTTGTCCATATAATAGGGAGGTAAAAGCAAGTCATTAAAGGAGTTGATTCCGGCTTTCATCAAAATGGATACATTAAAATTTCTCATTCCAATTTGAACAAACTTTACGTTAGTTCAACAAACAAGTTGCGTGATTTTCGATATATGGCCATCGTTTCCTACATATCTACGATGCATTATAACTTCCCTATAAGGAAGTGAAGACAATGAGGTCGAGCGTTCGATTCTCGATGGTGTTAGTTAATAACAATCCCGGAGTTAGCGCAATGAGCCCCTTCATTCGTCTGGCCTGAGCGCTGTGCCAGTTTCTGGCCCTCATAACTGGTTGCTATTATTATTACATTATAACTTAAAAAAAAATACTTGCATTAAGAAAGAAGTAAACTCCAAAAGTTTACATGAAGAAAATTCAATCAAATTCTTACATTTAACATTTAGACAAATCTACAATTTGACAAACGCCATAACGCCTTTAGATTCAAATAAATTTTGTTACTACTCATACGAATTTTTTAACGAATATTTTAACGAATTTTTTAACGAATATTTTAACGAATTTTTAACGAATATTTTAACGAATTGTAACGAATTTTTTTAAAGAATTTTTTAACGAATTTTAATGAATATTTTCTATAATCTTCATTATCGTATTTGGTCTTGTTTTTCTGATTATGTACTAAGTCTTTTAATTAACAAAACCCTTGTTAATGCGAGGCATTTACGAGCATGTTTTGTATCGTGCTCGACATCGGCAATATAAAACTTCTTTTGACGCAACCTTCTGATTTTTCACTGCAGAGATCGAATGTTACTTTGGCACTCTGTCAAAATGTTTTATTCGCTGTTATTTAATTATGATTTTAGGGTCTGTTTTATGTGGCACTAACAATGGTAAATGCCTCTTATCAAAGTAGCGAGTGAATTGTTCTTTGTAAAGGAGAAACACGGTCATAATAATAATAATAATAATAATAATACTTAAATTTCTATTTCAGTGGGTGCCATTGCAGCTGGTTGGCCTATTAGTAAACTGGCACTAAACTTCGGTTGGAAGAACGTGTTTTTGATCTTCGAATTATTGATGTTCATTGCTGTTTTCATCATTATTTTATCAAGAAACTTTCACCAAGTGAAAAAGTTAAAAAATCATTGAAATGATCACCATTATTTTACTGTTACGCGTCTCGGATATGTTTACTGTAAATAGAACTCGATTTAAGGCTGTAATTTGCTTCATTACTGTCTGATTTTTAGTTGTTTTTGTAATATTTTTCCTCACATTAAAGAATGAATGTTTATGTAATGTAAATAATGTAAATATGTACAGTAAATATTTTGTTAATAAAAGTCAAAAGTTTGACATTTTTTTATTTTCTTCAAAGAATGAAAAAGATGGAGGGGGAGGGGGGGGAAGGGGAGTTTTTTTTCATATATTTAAAACGTATTTATGCATTTCCTCCCTCTCGGGTTACGAGCTTTAATGTATTTTCTATTTGGTAGCCCTTCCGCATACCCTTACCCTATATATACGTATATATATATATATAATATATATATATATATACACACACACCACACACACACACTCGTGTGTGTGTATATATATATATTGAAAACATCACTGATTCAGATTGAAGCTGAGGCTTTACTTTCGTAATTTACACTAACTGATACCTGAAAATGTTTGAACTGACCAATATTTTAAAATAAGTTGAGTCGACGTTGACTCGACACTGACTCGACACTGACTCGACACTGACTTGACTCGAAGAGAAAAAAAATCTACAAACTAAACAGTTAAGAATTATACTATCTAGAACTGTATTCCTTTTCACGACGTATATGAAGGCAGGGCTCTCATCTACTTCAGAGGGAGTCCAAACCTTTAGTTAACTTTCCCTTAAAACGACTCGTTTAGAAATGAGAACTTGCGCGCAATTGCTCCAAATTGTTCTATTCAATTAGTTGTTTCCAATTTATATTTCACTGAAGTCTACTTCTAACCAACCGAAACGAACCAACTTTAACCAACTTTAAATCAACGGAATGTAATAGAAACAACCTTTGAACTACAAGCTTTGCCTTAAGAAAAGAATAGGCCATATTTAAATGTATTTTAATGAAATTTCAAGCAAAAGTTACGGCTTTATGCAAAATAATATATACACACTGTGTGTGTGTGTGTGTGTTACGCCGCACAATCGATGGATCCATCGTTCGTATACACATTTGAACACTTATCAGTGTTGAGAAGTGTTCAAATTACAGCAATATGTTTATCCATCATTAAGATAGAATAGATAGATAGATAGAATAACCTTTATTAATAATAATAAAATAAATACATTTTTTTCATTTACAATGACATGAATAATTGTGAAACTCGACTATTTATTTAATTTAATTTGGCCCTTAGGTTAGGTTAGGTTAGGTTAGTTTTTTGGAGTGTCTTGTAGTAAAACCAATCGAAATACAAACTATTTTAATTACTATCATTGCTGAATTACATTTAAGATAAAATATTATGAAAATTTGAATACTTCTCAACATTGAGAAGTGTTAAAAAGTGTGTGCGGGAACGATGGATCCATCGGTTGTACAGCGCGATCGATCGTTTGCGCGTAACATAATAAAATAAATGCATAATCAACCCAGCCATGACTGTTCCAAGCCAGTTTGAGAAGTGGGGAATGGGGGTGCAGACCGTGCAATGACGACTGACGAACTCACTACACGTAATTTATTTGTCCTGGCTCAATTATCCTTTTAATGGGAATGCCATTGAGTGGGCAGCAATCACACATTAACAATGCATAATACACCATCTTTTCATACCCAATTTCACGTCAATAAATAAACACACATTTCAACATATTCGCGACAAGATAATTCATTACAAACCTTTGATTTCGGTTCCAGTGATCAACTGAACCATTTACCAGTTGGAGACGCCCTCTGTTGAAAAATATCGGAACCTAAATTATAGAGTGGGTATTGTAATGCTAAAACATCTCATCTTGCATCAATTAAATGTACCAAGCTCCCCAACAGAGGGTATGGAGAACCTGCATGAAATAAATTCAAATTAATTGCTCTGAAACAAAACTTATTTCGACTAAATTTAGCCAACGTTTAGTTCGCTGTTGTAGTGTCCGGTTTATTTTAACCAATCAGAACCTAACCTAATGTTAGCCAAACCAATCAGTACCTAACTTATCGTATCCTAACCAATCATAACTTTTAAGTTAGATTTACCCAACATTAAATTAGATTTAACCTAGATTAGAAGTTTCGGATCACCTGAAGATCCGTCACCCCAGCCTTTTTTAGTTAGCTTTATAAGGCTAACTAACGAAAATATCACGACCTAACCTAACCAATCGTCAAGGGCGTACAGTTGACTTAACGAGTGGTTAGGTTAGGTCGTGATATTTTCGTTAGTTAGCCTTATAAAGCTAACTAAAAAAGGCTGGGATGACGGATCTTCCGGTGATCCGAAGTTTCTTAATACTTGGTTATAGGTTATTTATCACCCGTTCAGGTGACGGACTGCATGATATAGAAAGTATACTTTTAACCTAGTTTATAGAGCTTCACAGAAGACGTATAATAGCGCCACATTAGGTTGCGAACACGCGTATTTTCAAGAACAAAACGTGCTATAGTTTACCTCTATTGTGCACAAAAGCATTCACTTAGAGGAAGGTTCGCCTTTAGTGTGCGAAATCGTGTGACACGAAGCCATCTAATTATTCGCTTCTACAGCGCCTTTATTTAAAAAAATAAGTTATATGCAACTCCTGTTGGCAAACCATCAAGAAAAAGTTTTCCTTTTCAACTTTTTTTTATATCCTGTTTAGGAGATAATAAATTCATTTTAAAGAGGAGAATTCTTCCTGAAAGCAATCCGCTTCTGAAAGAATTCTCTCAGTGCTCGACAAGGACAAAATACAGGATATATTATATATATAATATAATATATATATATATATATATATGATGAAAATAACCACGAAGGAAAATTAAAACACGAAATAGTGACGTGACGCAAGCGCTTTCGTCTAATGACAGCCTCAAGAACACTGAAATTAATAAAAGATCGAGATAGTATATACAGTTCATAAAGAAAAATAAGAAATATGTGATTGGTGCATAGAATATTGGAGGAGGAACAAGAGCATGCAATCCAGGTGGAAAAGCTACAAGAGTTTTAGCGTTTTGCCCTTCTTATCTAAATCTGTTCTGAATGAATTCAAAATAACAGGATCGAGTGAAAGAAGACCCTGGCTAAGGTTGAAATTGTTTGTAAGTTGAATAATGGCAGACCCACGAATGTTTCAATTAACAATGTTGCTTGAATAAAGCGAAACTGAAGAATTATTCCAATCAATAAAATGGGACAACTCTGATAAGTGGACAAAAAAGGGCGTTCGATGAACGTCCCATTTTAATGGAATATTGATGTTGTTTTATACGTGCATTCAAATTTTTTTCCTGTCTATCCAGTGTAAAACGAGTCACATTGTTTACAATCAATTTTATAGATAATGTCTGAATTATTGGTAGGACTATTCTTTGTTACGACATTTTTGCATATTACTGTATGAAAATATTACAGTAATGTTAAAAAATTTAAATACATTAGCAATGTCTAAAAAAGCTTGAAGAAAAATATTACTAAAATATTTTTCGACAAAGTGCGAGGCTTATTATGATATTTACATGATAGAAGGTTCGTTTTGTCTTGTTAAGGCAAGATTCCGAAAGAGCAAGTGGGTAACACAAATCGTTTTCAATATTGTTGATTTTTTCTAACTCACCATCCATGTATTCCGGGCTGGCGATCCTAAGAGCACCGAGAAACATAGAAGAGAATATGGTTTTCTTGATGGGGGGTGTCATGTCCGGAGTAAAAGTGTATATGAGACAAATTGTTTGTTTTCTTCCGATAGATACTAAACTTAAAACCTGGGCTTTCCCTATGTACATGCACAATGCACATTAATTAATTAAAAAAATGGGATTGAGTTGTTTTGTTTCACTTTCAAAGTAAAGTTAATGTAGGAGACTTGATTATTTAACTGAACGAGAAAGTCATCCAAGTTACATCTCATGGTCCAAATACACAAAATATCGTCGACGTACCGCAATCATGAGATGCCAACCCCCAGGATTCTTGGGATGTAAGTTATTTAAAAAAATCCATATAAATATATATATACACCCCTTGGTAACCTTAGTTTTGCTTCTGCTCGAATTGTTCATTCTGCCAAAGGTCAAACTTGTTGCCTCACATTAGACCTACAATTTTAATTTGATTAGGTAATGTTTAGTAAAACAAGGTCTTTCATTAGGGATAAGGTATAACAATATATGAAAGGTCTTGGAATAATTTTATTATTTCCCTGTTTTAATTTAAAATTTAATTGGTCCATATATATATGCGCCTCGGTGGTGTAGTGTTTAGCGTCGCTGATTACGAATCCATCGGACCCGGGATTGAGACCCGGTGAGGGCAGGCGGCGCGCAGCAAAACCCAGCTGTTCATCCTTCCACACAATAAAAAAAAATTAGTTGGTAGATAAGTGGATACCCTGGGTAGCCTAGTGGTTAAGACGCTGGGCTGCTGGTGGGGCGTGGTTCGGATTCCACGTTAAACTGTAGGTCTAAGGTGGAGTGACAAGCTTGACCTTCGTCAGAATGAACAATTCGGACGGAAGCAAAACCAAGGTCAACCAAGTTTATTTATATACACACACACACACACACATACAGGGTGTTTCATAACCGGTCTGCCATACTTTGGGGGGTGATTTTGGGGGTGATATCGAGTATAAAAATTAATACAACATAGGTGCTATTTCCAACCGTTTGGTCGTCATGTTTCGGATTACTTGAATGAGCGGTACGGGAATCGTTGAATTGGTCGTGCTGGTCCAATATCGTGGCCCCCGAGATCTCCGGACCTAACCCCGTTAGATTTCTTTTTATGGGGCTTTATGAAAGAGATGGTCTACAAGACCAAAGTACAAACGTGAGAGGAACTCTCGCGTCGGATTATGGATGCTGCTGCTTACATACGAGAACACCCCGAAATGATTCAATGGGCAGTGGACTCTTGTTTGGAACGAGCAAGGCTGTGCATTGTAAACCGAGGCGGACATTTTGAAAATTTATTAGGTGTATCTCATAAAATGTAGCAATAAATACATCAGATTAATACTCTCGTTTATATTTTTCCGTGCACCTTAAAACGTCCGTAGCTCCGCAACGGTTGGAAATAGCATCGATGTTGTATTAACTTTTTTACTCAATATCACCCCCCCAAATCACACCCCCCAAAGTATGGCAGACAGGTTGAGAAACACCCTGTATATATGGACCAATTAAATTTTTAATAACTGTGATCAGATGGATCATTTATAGATCAATTAACCTTTATAGTGTAAGATTAAATAGAAAAAATATTGAGTGTTTTCCCACAATCCGGTTTTTTTTTAAAATTAAACCAAACTGGACATTCAAAAGCATTTAAATTCAGTTTAGTGTCACCATTTTATCCAAATTGTGATGTAATACACGTATATGCACCACAATTGTACGTTTTGTATACTTGAAAAATATAATTTTGTATAATATAATGGAGAGTTTCAAAATATAATTTGTATAACTTGTGATTGCACTCGGTTTATGGACTGTGAATTTTACCTATACTATATATGTACAGTCGGTCTATGTAATTTTTGAGAGTCAGAGTTTGGACCTCTCTTAGATCACTTGAAGCGCTACTATTATTGATCTTCTTTATAATTATTCTTTTAGAGAATCGTAGATTTTGATTTTTGATCTGGGCTCTGACTCTGATACTCTGGTTGATAGAGAGAGTCGATAAGTGGCCAAGTTTAAATGATCAATAGTCAGAATAAATTAAGATTGATTTACAGGGTGTCCCAGAAGTCTGGACTCATAGGGAAAATAGACATTATATTTTTAAACTGAAACAAACACATTTCTAATGTCAGTTTTACATATTTTAGGAAAGAAAATACCCTGATGGCTCAGTATGCCAATCAAGAGAAGGTGGAACTGGTATTGCTACATGTTTCCGGAAAAAGCCAGAGGGAGGCATGTTCGTGAAATAACTGACATGCCTCCCTCTGGCTTTTTCCGGAAACATCTAGCAATACCAGTTCCACCTCCTCTTGATTGATATACTGAGCCATCAGGGTATTTTCTTTCTTGAAATATGTAAAACTGACATTAGAAATGGGTTTGTTTCAGTTTAAAAATATAATGTCTATTTTTCCTATGAGTCCAGTCTTCTGAAACACCCTGTATTTCACTTTTCTTATAAATACATTCATTCGTATTAGCTAATTGTTATTTAAACAATGTTGTGATCTGATACTTTAGTTGGGGATATTTCTATTTTATCAATTAGGTTGTTGTTTGTGAATACAAATCAAGGCGGTTGTTTTTTTTTGTATGTTTTGTTATTTCTCTTGTAAACAAAAATTCATCAGTTAGAGCTATCAGTATTTGTGCCTGCTCCTGGTCTTTCCGCGTGCCTCCCTTGTCCTCGTTTATACATATATTTCTTCCTATTCTTTTATATTTCATAAATGAGAAAGTAAAATCACAGCGGAGGTTGGGGAGTTTAGCGTATTCATTCGGTTCTTGACCTCTGTAATGGTATCTGAGAATTTTGTATTCGGAGTGTTCGGAGGTCTGTTTATTACCATTAGTACTGTTTAATTTTTCAATTTTTGCTGCTATTAATTGTACGTGGTTGTTTGAATTATTTACTGTTACTTCTGCCCTATGGTTTTCATTTGTATAAATAGCACATCCTCCTTTTTGTCTTTCTGTTCTGTCTACTCGAAGTGTTATTAGCTGTCAATCTGTATTTCTTTTTTGTCGATCCAAGCTCAGTTTTCACAGTTCGCTTGACAGTCCATCAGATGAGTTTCCGTGAGGCATGTAAAGGTTGCTCTTGTTCCTTGTATAAGTCCTTTCAAGTACGTGACTTTATCCAGGGAGTGATTTGGCTTTATTTTTTCGTTTTCGATTTTTTCTTTATGTACTTCAGATTCGTTATCTTTCGCCCTGTGATACTCGAGAATTTTCCTTTATTTTCTATTTGTTTCGATTCATGCTGTCCCGATATCATATGTAATTTCCTTTTGCATTTATTCCGTACGGTTATCGGATTCCCGTATTTGTCGAATGTCTTTGTATTTGTTGAATTATATTTAGCAACTAAATCGTGTTGGCTACGCTAAAAAAAAACTGGTTACTCTCTTTGTTAATGGTTTTGACTGCTCAACTGTCGTGTTCCTTTAAAGGGTGGGTGTTATGACATATTTGCCCCTACTTACATCTCCCGTATCTTGCATAAGTTTTGCAGATACTAAAGTGGTGGAACTTGCAGTTTTTTCAAATTTACACGTTCCATTTTTGTAATGGAAGTTGCATAAAGTGAATGTGTAAAGATACATTGCCTTTCCCTGTATCTTTGGTAAACTTTGGCATAATATTTTTACATATGATACCCTCTACGTTTTTAATTTTTGTCGACTTTTTGTTATTATCTTCATTGGGGCGATTTCACCACATCCACATCACAGTTTGTGTTTTTTTTTATCTCTACAATCGTATTTTCTTTTCGCGTTATCTTGACTTTTATTTCTCTCTCATCCACACCGTTTTCTTTCAGGACATTCTGGGCATATTTTTCTTCCATTCTTTTTCCTCAATCGCGTCTGTATTTCCCATTTTTTAAAATACCAAACACGAGGTTACGCTTTCCGTTCATGAGTCACAGAAATTGAGGCCCGTAATTTGTTTCGCATTCAACACAAGAGAGATTTTACTATCCCATATTATATATATATATATATATAATATATATATATATATATATTACATATATATACACGGTGAACCAAAGTAGGTGGACAGTAGGTTGAATACGGTTTGTGTTATATTATATTATAACTATGGTGTTCATTATAACTATGGTGTTTGTGTTTTATTATATTAAATATTATAACTAAATTATTTAAATTTTTTTTGTATTATAGTATACAAAAAAATTAAATATGTATTCTCAAAATAAACGTTATCATTTACTGTCCACCTACATTTGGTTCACCCTATATATATATATATATGATGAGTTTAACAATTAAACACATGAAAATAATAAAAGATGCAAACTCTTAATATTCTCCTGTGGATTTGCATCACTGTGTCACTAAAGTAACAACAGTTCCTCTGTTATGATTGCAGTAAATCTAGTTTATATATATATATATATATACACACACACACACACAGAGTATATATATATATGCGCCTCGGGGGTGTAGTGGTTAGCATCGCTGACTACGAATCCATTGGTCCCGGGATTGAAACCCAGTGACGGCAGGCGGCGTGCAGGAAAACCCAGCTGTTCATCCTTCCACACAATAAAAATTGGCTGGTAGATAAGTGGGTACCCTGGGTAGCCTAGTGTTTAAGACACTGGGCTGTTGATCGGGAGGTCGTGAGATCGAGTTCGGGCGAGGACTTTGTAATTTCTGACCGCCCGTAGTAGGGCGTGGTTCGGATTCCACGTTAAACTGTAAGTCTAAAATGGAGTGACAAGCTTGACTTTCGTCAGAATGAACAATTCGGGCGGAAGCAAAACCAAGGTTATATATATATATATATATATATTAGCATGAAGCTACGACTACAAAAGTAAAATGAATACGAGTGTGTTACGTTTCAGTCCTGACCGTACGGCTCTCTTCCAACCCTAAAATGCAAATACTTCAAAGGCATAAAAGCACTTTTGTTGCCTTTGAGTTAATTCCTATTTTAGTGTCCAATTAAGGACCGAGAGACGAAGGGAAGCGAGGTTCTGCTCCGAGTTTAGTTCTTTTATTGTACTGCGTCTCCTACTGTTAATCCTATGTAGCACGTTACTAATTTTTAACACTTTTTAACCCTTACTAATGAAAAGCGATTGCCAACTAACGCGTTTCGAGAAGGCGAATGAAACAATACGATTAGCGGAGTCTATTAAATATAAAGAAAAATGAGATATACGTTATTTGGTAAGGTGAAGGAACGGGAAACATTCACTCCCTTATATCCGTACGCGAAATGGTGTGCGAGTGAATTTGATATAGTCAGTTGAGCTTGGTTATTCATAGAGTAGCTAGACGGACCAACTCCAATCGAGGCGGAAGTGGGAATCGAGCCCGGGTCTTCGCGCCCTGCGTGAATCTAATCTCCAACCAATAAACAAACATTTTCGGTTCATATCCAAAAAAGACAATTCCTAATTGGGAAAAGTGTTTCCTCGACGTATTTGTGTGTTGAATTCCCTCAAACAAAGGAAGAAGGGGTGGACGACATCAGCTAACATTTAAAAGTTAAATTATAGTGTACCAGTTAAGCGTCATTTTCACTTTAATTATCAAATTAATGTTACTATAAGATCTCATTGAATACCCACGACAGGCTACGCCTCTCCATACATTTTTTCAGTAAATAATTCACAGATAAAAATAAATCACGATAAAAGTTTATAATTAACTCTTATGTTGATAAATTAATTATACTGAATTACTTTATATCATGACAATTAGACAGGGTGAAGTGACTACCAGAAACTCTCTTGGCTTATGGGAAGTTAATCTAATTACTTGAAATTAATAAAAACATTAATATTATGTTGTTTTTACGGTTTACCTATGTACAATTGTACATAGTAGAGTTTTTGTTTATTAAATACATTTAGTATCCAAAATAAATAATTTTAAAATGTGTCCACATTATTTTGAATCACCCTGTATATATATATATATATATATATACAGTAGACGCCGTTTATAGTGTCCCACTCGGTGCCAAACCAAAAGGACACTATATCCGATGAGACACTATATCCAGAGTTTGGTCTCTCGAGGGTTGCAAGGTTAAAAATAGTGAATATGTTGTGTATATCAATATATTTACAACATAAACACCTTTATTATGCAATTTCTCATTAAAAATGTTTTTACAATTCAACTGAAACATCAAAACTATGTTCATTTTACATTAAAACAAAACATTTTCCTTCCATGGCCATCTAGTAAGCCTGCAAACAGCACGACATCACAAATACAAGTGTAAACTAGAGCTGCTAAGTGGACTATACTACTGTAGCTGAAAAGAGACACTATAAGCGTAATCAGAGACACTCTATCCATAGCAATTACCATGTAAAAGTAACTGTTTCCTAGTTTTGAGACTATAAGCGGTGAGACACAATATCCGGGGACACTAAATCCGGCGTCTACTGTGTATATATACAGGGCGTCCCAAAAAAATGTATACACACTTTAACAGATGATAGCTCAATTGATGTTTCTTTCTTTCCAAGTTAAACCCATTAGAATTAATAATGGCAGTCAGACTAAGCTTTGAACAAAGGAAATTCATTCTAAAATGCTACTGGAAGTGTGAAAACGCAGTTGAAGTGCAAATACAGTTTAGGAGGGAGTTTCAAACAGATCCACCAACGCGACTTACCATCACTCGAATTAGAGATAAGTTTGAAGCCGATGGAACTGTTCAGAATGTCCACAAGAAGCGTTCCGGAAGACCACGGACATCGACAAGCCCCACAAAGCAAGAAAGAGTACTGGAAACGTATCACCAAAGTCCAAGAAAATCTGTGCGGCAAGCGAGTCGTGAGGTAGGAATTTCAGAATCGTCTGTCCAACGCATTTTGAAGCGCTGTCAATGGAAAAGTTACATTCCAAGATTAGTCCATGCTATTAATGAAGATGATCCGGACCGAAGAGTGGAGTATTGCGAGTGGTACTTGGCACGATTGGATGTGTGGACTGGACGAAGGGGTCTCGTAGAATACCCTCCGCGTTCACCAGACCTCACACCACTAGACTTTTTTTATGGGGATACTTAAAAGACAAAGTCTACGCTATAAAACCTGCAACAGTCGCTGAATTGAGAGCAGCCATTGAACGAGAATGCACACAAATACCAAACGAAATGTTTCGTGATGTTTGCGATTCCATTGCTTCGCGTTATCAGCAGTGCCTGGACCAGAACGGACGTCAGTTTGAAAACAGGCGTTGACAAAACAATTAAATAATGTCTGTAGATTCTATTACATTTTGAAAATGAAATGTATTATATATTAGGGAGAAAATTAAGATGATTTTAGTCTTGCCTTTTTATATTTTTAGACGTTTCGATATCCAACTTCATTCATTCTCAGCACAACTGAAATAATTAAATAAGAAAGACCCTAACCCGTAACTAGAATGCTTTACGATTTTAAAAATAAAATTAACAGGGTCATTCAAAAAGTCAGTTAAATTTTTTAATGGGGGAAACATTTGTAAGAATGCTTCTTTAGCGAGGATATTTAAGTAGGACCTAAACGTAAATTCATATCAGTTTCACAACTGGTCAAAATTTTAAAATTACTTCCAGAGATTCGAGATCCACATGTTTCCTCGGAGAGCATGTATAACTAAGGAAGAGGTTTTTAACCCGGGGTACATGTACCCCTAGAGGGATATATTAGATTTTCAGGGGTACACAGTAAGCTAACACAATACGTTTTTTTTCTTCTTTTTTTTTTGAAAATGTATTTTTCGAAATATTTCAACAATGTATGTTAACCCTCTTCAGGGACCATTATGGGGGTCAAAACAGTGAAAGCGATGAAATTATTCTTTAAAAGTTCTTAAATATCAAATACAATGTCTCAGTCATGTGATTGTTTTATTACAGACTTTTGATAACACTATTTTGTAAGAGTTTAGACCTGGGGTCATGTAGACCCCATGGTTTCAACAACGTAAGTTAATTAAAAGTCCTTGATGAGGGTTAATAATGGTCTGACTTGACCTGATGAGGGTCAATAATGAGGACTTGAGGGTCAATAATGAAGACTTGACCTCCTAACATTCTGGTCATGCGTGTCTTTAAGGTTTGCTTGGTTGAGTCTGTATATAGGTAGCACAATAAAAAAAAAACCACAATTGACAGCCGCAATTCTTGAAAGATCGCGTCTTTGTTAAATTTAAACAAAGAACCAAGAGTAAAGCATTTTTGAAAATGTTAAAATGAAGATCGAGGTAAATTTTACTTTAAAGGAAACGAAATCCACGCCTCAAATTAATTTACCGGACTGGAATTCAAACTGAGGAGAAATAGAATGTTTTAATTTCGGAACAGTACATAATATGTAATATTTAGTAAGAGGCGTATCCATTGGATACAAATTCACGAGCAGATCTTTTACCCGTGTCAAAGTCCTTATAAAGTTAATCATATGAATGAGGCGGGACGTCCGTTATCAATACTTCTAAACTTACTTTTGATGGGTCTTCTATATATCTCCTGGCTGCAATTAGAACAAGGCCTATTTACCTCTTATAACGGAGTGTAAACAAAACATTGGATATGTGCCTCGTACAAAATATATTTTTATGGTTTTCATTTTGATTCTGAACATTTATTAGTTAAATTCAGTAGAAAATGTGAAATTCCTTTTAAAAAAATTCTTTCTTGCTGGTCTTCTTATATCTTGTCGCCAATATGTCGGGTGAAAAATGATATATGGAGTTATAATAATGGTGTTAGTATACAAGCTCTAGATTAAGTTTCGTCGATGGGGTTGTTTAACTTCTTTCGCAACATCTAAGGTGGGCTCCGAACCCCGGGTCGCTACATAATGTGGACGCGGAGGACGGTCCTCCATCCAAATACTACCCAGGCCCAATGTCGTTTAACTTCACGCTGATCAACGGGAAGCGGTGTCGCAACATTAGCCACAACATAACCCAGTACTAGATTAACCTGGTCCTCGTGAAAAAGGTGTAATGCTGTCTGCCCCTTCTTAATGTACATGAAACGCCTTTCATCTTTCTACCCAATGGGGTCACGTCGTGACTACGTCCCACCACCTCTTCCCGTTAGAGAGCAAAGTTAAGCGACGCTAGTCCTACTCAGTAGTTGCATGGGTGACTGTCCTCTGTGTTCAGATGATGTAGTGACCTTAAGTGGTTCGGATCCCACATAAAGCTGTAGGTTCCTTCCGTCACATAACTTTTGCCGTTACAAATAGGGTTACCAGGCGTCCGGCAAAAGGAGGACATGTCAGGCATTAATTGGGTCGTTGAGCTTGTGGGAAGCTCATTTTTAAGTCTGGATCATATCTAAGTAAAAAGCCGGACAATATCAACATATTAAAAATGCCTGACGGACAGAGGACATGAGATTGAAAAGAAGGACATGTCCTCCTTTTGCCTGACGTCTGGTAACCCTAGTTACGAAGGAGGTTAAATACCTCCCAAATCATCATTTCTACCCTCTGTATTATTTTACTTATTTCGTGATATCTTTTAATTATTTGTAGTTTTTATCAAACCATTTTTTCAGTTGAATTGTATTTAGGACTTAAATTCTGAATTAAGGACCTCATTATGTTGTCTTATTAAAAGATATGAAATAATTTAAGTTAATTGGCAGAAAAATGATTAGCTAATTCTCTTTTTTTTTCTGTTAATAATGTCGATGATGTTGGAAAAATAAAAAAATAAAAATAAAAATGGGCAACCTTACCTACCTTACAAAGGTTCCGCGCGATGACTTCTCATTTCGCGAAGGCAAGTTGACGTTTCCAAACTATTTCGTTCGATTCTGCAAATTTACTTCAAAACATTCATTTTCTCGACTTGTGTAACGTGTTTATGTTGATACTAATAATATTTAGTGTTGTTTAACCTCCTTCCTAAGATCTAAGGTCATATGACGTAGGGGACTTACAGCTTTAAGTGGGATTATAACCATTCTCCCACCAAAAAAGCCCCAGCAAAGCCCCTTAATAGCTAAGAGGTGAATTCTGAGTCAAGATTCGAACCCAGGACCTTCAAATTAACATCCCGGCACTCTAGCACTACGCTACCTTGGCATGTTGCTCAGATGAAACGTGCATATTCGCTCACTAAGGAGCGAATATTATTACTATCAGTCGTAATTTCACTTCATATCACTGTAGTGATGTCCCGGAGCTCTGGCTCCGGCCGAGCAGGAGTTCCGGCCATTTTAGAAAACCTCCTGCTCCGGCCGGAGGTCTCCCTAAACTCCGGCCTCTGGCCGGAGGTGCCAAGTACACCAAACTCAATTCTGACAACTTTTAGTTTTAATTCTATAAAACTATAAAACCTCATTTCTGCACCTATCCGAATATTTCAGTTCTCAGATGAATGTAATAATAATTTATTTTATGAGTGATCAGTGATTGTATTAATATTTCAGTTCTCAGTGACTGTAATAATAATTTATTTTATGAGTGATCAGTGATTGTATTAATATTTCAGTTCTCAGTGACTGTAATAATATTTTATTTTATGAGTGATCAGTGATTGTATTAATATTTCAGTTCTCAGTGACTGTAATAATAATAATTTATTTTATGAGTGATCAGTGATTGTATTAATAATTGATTTGATATAGGCTACTTTACTCAGCATTCAGCAAGACATCATAAGTTTCATAACCTGAGGATATTCTGTTCAATGGGAATTTTTAGAGAAATTAGCACACACAAAGCATAGAAAGTCGACTTTTATAAAGTTTAAGTTATTAAAGACTTAATAATTTAAAATAGCAGGACTATAATATATAAACCCTAAATACACACACACACACACACACACATAAATACTGAAATAAATCAATTGGCTGGAACCTCCAGCCTCAGGCCGGAGGAAAAAACACTAAGCCGGAGGTTCCGGCCCTCCGGCTTCCGGCCAAAATCTGCCTCCGGTGCATCACTACATATCAGTGGTCTGCTGGTGGTGAGGGAGAGTAGGGAGGCCCAAAATTGCCTATAATATATGCTATATAAATAGAATAGATTACAAAGTGTTAGATGCCCTACTTTCTGCATGTCACGATCGTATAGAATTAATACTATCAATAAAATCCTCTTTCATAGTTTTTAGTGCTAAAAACAGAGGAGGCCCTCCCAATCCCATGCCTCCTCTGAAAAGCCGCCACTGCTTCATATAGAACTTAAATATCTATTAAGATAGATAAACTACTAATTATCTAATTAATGTAAATAATAAATAATTAACGTAATTAATAATTACACTAAATATCAGTATAAAACTTAAACTATTTTTGTATTTAATTATTTGCGAAATGGTCGAAAAATTGAGTCAAAATTTTAAAAGCGTCTAAAATTTAGTACTTTGTTAATTCTGTATAATCAGGTTTACATTTTCGTGTTTTCTCTTAAAACTGTCTTTCGCTCGGAGCTGCTCTTTTAAACCCCGCTTCAACGTTATGAAACAGGCAGCCTTAAAACAGGCAACCTTAAAACAGGCCTGTCTTTCCTTTCGCTCACGCATCAAAACTGAACAAGATTAATTTTGCGAAGAAATCAATAAATTTGCCAGTTTGAAATTTCCTAAAATTCAGGAAAAAGTTTATTTATTACTTAACTGTACGAGTTTACGGTTAAAAATATTATTCCAAACATATTTTGAATTCAAAGCTTAACTTTGGATGCCGAGATGCGAGAAATATTTGCATACAAGTAATCTGTTCTGCCAAATGGCTGAAAGATGCCTCGTCTTCCTCCTAACTATTTTTTACGGCTCCATAATTTATATTTTTTTAATACGTAATACATTAAAGTTACATTTATTTTTCGGTTATTTTATGCCTCGAGACTCCGTCTGCAAAACACGCGCGCACACTCGCGTGCACGCACATGCATGACCTCTTCCTGCGAGAAAGGTCACGCTATAGTAAGATGATTTTAAATGCGTTTTAATAGGTGGGATAATAATAATATATTTTATATTTAACTTAGACTTGAGTGATGCGATTTGCTGTTTTCCTTTCTTCCTTATTTATCGCATTGGGATTCCTTTCATTTCTCTCTCTCTCTCTCTCTCTCTCTCTCTCTCTCTATATATATATAATATATATATATATATATATATCATAATAGTTTTACTAACAATTGAATTGGATTTCGAAAATTTTATACACTTGTGTACAGTGCAATCAAGCCAATAACCAATTGTTATAGGAAAAGGTTAATATATATATATCTATATATATATATATATATATATATATATATATATATATCGTAAAGAACGACGCTTGTATAGGAGATATTCCGCGCAAGACGAGAGAGAAAGAACGAAACAAATGAAAAAATGAGGTAACCACCCGGGAATCGAACCCGGGATCTTCCGATTGCCGGTCAGATGCGATACCATTACACCATGGGCCTCACTCTTCCAAATGCCGTAATTCTTCTACATACTCGCAGAAACCAATGCCCCAAGGGGGCACCTCCGCATGCCGTAACATTATATACATTTAACTGCAAAGAACACGCAGTATAAATAACGTAAAGAACGACGCTTGTATAGGAGATATTCCGCGCAAGACGAGAGAGAGAGAACGAAACAAATGAAAAAATGAGGTAACCACCCGGGAATCGAACCCGGGATCTTCCGATTGCCGGTCAGATGCGATACCATTACACCATGGACCTCACTCTTCCAAATGCCGTAATTCTTCTACATACTCGCAGAAACCAATGCCCCAAGGGGGCACCTCCCGCATGCCGTAACATTATATACATTCAACTGCAAAGAACACGCAGTATAAATAATGTAAAGAAGACGCTTGTATAGGAGATATTCCGCGCAAGACGAGAGAGAGAGAATGAAACAAATGAAAAAATGTTTCGTTCTCTCTCTCTCGTCTTGCGCGGAATATCTCCTATACAAGCGTCGTTCTTTACGTTATTTATACTGCGTGTTCTTTGCAGTTGAATGTATATAATGTTACGGCATGCGGGAGGTGCCCCCTTGGGGCATTGGTTTCTGCGAGTATGTAGAAGAATTACGGCATTTGGAAGAGTGAGGCCCATGGTGTAATGGTATCGCATCTGACCGGCAATCGGAAGATCCCGGGTTCGATTCCCGGGTGGTTACCTCATTTTTTCATTTGTTTCTTTCTCTCTCTCTCGTCTTGCGCGGAATATCTCCTATACAAGCGTCGTTCTTTACGTTATTTATACTGCGTGTTCTTTGCAGTTGAATGTATATATATATATATATATATATATATATATATATACAGAGAGAGAGAGAGAGAGAGAGAGAGAGAGCTCACGACTGTGAATTTAACATTATATAAATGTTTTAGCTATATGCATGATTGTAATAAACATCACGAAACCATTGATTTTTTTCCAATTAAAATCAAGGTTACAGAGTTACAGGCTAATAAAGACCTTAAGTTCCACTCTAGGTTAGCCAAAGAAAGAAGTAGAGAAAATAAAGAAAGAATAGGAAAAGCAAATGGAATTAAAGAATTCTGAAAACTTATGCCATGCTTACACTCATGGACACGTAAAGCTTTCACACAGTAACATTAGTAATTAGTAATAGTAAATAGTAATAGTATTACTAATTAATTTCACACAGGAATATTACTAATTAGTATTAGTAAAATATAGAACAGACAAGACTCTCCCTCCTCCGCTAGCCACTGCTGACAGAAACTAGTTGTGAAAAAAGATTTATAGGAAAGTAGGAAAAAATATAATGAAAAGAATAGCTTCATAGTTCATTCACACCATGCGTACACTTATTTCATGAGCCCAATGAGGCATTAGAAGACAGTGGAAAATAAAGGATATCATGAAACATTGAACTACTTAATCTAATATTTATCGTGCATCTTTTAAGGAGTGTTTTATTTATTATGTACAAAAAGTCATAATTTCATCGTTGCAGCATTTCTTCGTTCAGTTCCGAAGCCATTGTACCGAGATACTTACTTTTAAAAATTAATTATTTACATTGTCATCTTTGTCACTAATTACTAATAATTACTAAGATAAGGGAGCACTAATCCAGAGGCGCGTTCAGCTGGCTAGTACCCCGATTTAAGAATCCCCCCTTCCCCGGTCATTGTACATATGCGTCTTTTTTTTATGGAATTCTATTACACACTATTTAAAACTAAAATCCTACTCTAGCTAAGTAGCTTCCTGAAGATGACTATGTCTATTCGGAGGTTTTGACTCCCGAGGGTTCTCATCAAGCTTTCCATCATCTGAGAACCCCACTGCTCTGAAACCAGACCAGACCAGCGCCTCTTATACATTTATTGCGATAGGGAACATCTCTAATATCAAGAACCTGTCTTGTATTGCGCTCTATATGAAAAGTGTGAAAACTACACAGACGAAACGTTTTCTGGTTGGTTGGTTGGTTGATCCATTTCAAGTCTTTCGTTAAGAGTGACAGTAACGCCACCAGCTGGGAAAAATAAGTCTCTTTTAAAAGGAGAACTTGGTTAAACCTAAATACATTACTGCAGCGACCTCGTCACTGCACCTATTTTCCATTTCCCACTCTGATTTGGGACAGTCCTTAGACTCTTAAATATGGAGTTGTCTGATATATATATATATATATATATATATATATAAAGAGAGAGAGAGACTGGCACATCGCTCAGGCCAGACGAATGCGGCCCATTGCGTTAACTCCTGGATCATTATTACTAGCACCAGCGGGATTCAAACTCCTGACCTCAGTGTCTTCAGTCACTTATAAGGAAAAGGTGTTATCAATTGAGCTACGGGCGCTGGTATCTATATATCTATATACAATACATAAAATAATGAACGTACTTTAAATGCCAAGAGTACAATTAGATAAAACTCATTCATCTATTCCTTAAAGTACCAGATTTAGAACGTACTAAATCTACTGTTTGTCAATTGAGGTGTCCGAAGTAGAACAATGGTGATACAGAAAACGGATTTTCGAACATATGGCGGCTTCGTCACTCCTACTCCAGACGTCTCAATTACGTTCACAGAAAATTTCTGGTAATACCCACGTATCTCATTTGAAAAACGTGTTTAGAATAATACAAAACTTTTGGTCATACCTGTATGTCTGAGCGAATACTGTAAATGGACCTCTTTTATGAGTATAATATATATATATTATATATATATATATATATATATATATATATATACACATTAGTGTATATAGTGAGGGGCCATGGGGCCATGGCTCCCCCTTTGTACATCAAAATAAAAATACGGCTTGATGTATAAAATTTTATTTTTTAAAATTGCAAATAGCTAATGGTAAAATGCGGTATACCCCCTTTGGTTAGCCCTATATACGCCACTGTGTATATATATATATATATAGCGTGAAGTTCAATTTCGTTTTCCCGATTTTTTTTAATTTCAAGTATTAAAATTTATATTAAAATTAAAATAATTGGAAAAAACGTTTTTATTTTTGGGTATTTTTAATTTAATTTAGTATTTTTATCCGAGTCACATATTTATTGGTCTTGCAAAATAAAAATGAGCACATAAAACTATATTTATGCTCTGGATGCTCATTTTATTCCTGCGGGGATTCTATACTTTGTACAGTCGATTTAAAAAGGCCATGTTGTGAAACTCCACGTTTCTCTTTACGAGTCCAAGAAGTAAATGGACACGCAAATTATGAAAATTCTTCGAGAAGAAGTTGGGAAGAGGATGGACATAAACTGAAAAACACCTTCCCCCCTCCCCCTCCCCTCCTCCCCCCCTCCCCCCCCCCTCCCCTCCCCCCTCCCCAAGAAAAAAATTGAGCACGGGAAATGCTTTTGTAATAAATAAATCAGAAAGTTTTTATGTTTA
>JAJOZX010002429.1:305000-322500 GCA_023014485.1 Bathynomus jamesi
CAAACTATTTATCAGGAGAGTTATACAAATATTATTTACAGCACATCATTGATCTTATTAACTATTAAAATAATTATACTTTTAATTATAAGAAATAAGATTTAACGAAATACAGTTTTAGTAAAATGTAGCAAGAACGCTTCGGAATCTAAAGGTTTGTAGGATCACCTGAAGATCAGGTCCCCCAACCTTCTTTAGTTAGCTTTATAAGGCTAACTAAAGAAAATATCACGATCTAACCTTGACAACACGTCTTACGTTATTGTTACCAGGTAATGTTATATTTATTTTTCTTACTTTTCAAATTGCATTGAAAAAACGCAACACTGAGCTTCTGCAGTGGATTCGAAAATTTTTAGATCACTGAATCGAGATTCAGACTCGAGGTCATCGAAATGGTGCCCAGGGCTCAAACTATTTATCAGGAGAGTTATACAAATATTATTTACAGCACATCATTGATCTTATTAACTATTAAAATAATTATACTTTTAATTATAAGAAATAAGATTTAACGAAATACAGTTTTAGTAAAATGTAGCAAGAACGCTTCGGAATCTAAAGGTTTGTAGGATCACCTGAAGATCAGGTCCCCCAACCTTCTTTAGTTAGCTTTATAAGGCTAACTAAAGAAAATATCACGATCTAACCTAACCAATCGTCAAGGGCGTACAGTTAACCTAACGATTGGTTAGGTTAGGTCGTGATATTTTCGTTAGTTAGCCTTATCAGGCTAACTAAAGAAGGCTGGGGACCCTGATCTTCAGGTGATCCGGTTTGTATAAATTTTCGCTGTTGTTGATGTAAAAATATGAAAAACAACGAAATTTACGTAAAAGTTTGAGATATAATAAAATGACAAAGTACCAAAAGAGAATTATTTAAAATATTGCGTACTTAAAACTATTGCATATAAGAATAAAAACTGAGGCAATACACACATTTCAAGAAACTCGTATGTTACCCAATTTAAGTTTAATTCCATCTTCATTCTCTTATCAGTGAATCGTGAAATTTAAAAGTACTTGGTTAAAGTGCAAAATGCTTTTATGCGTATTTACATTTAACTTGTTATCCATTTGATCAATACTTTTTGAAAATAAAAACAGTGATCGAAGGGCGAGAACACCGCCAAGGATTTTTATCTTTCTTGCACACTTATTTTTACTGAATTCCTAATGTAATATAGAAATATAATAGTTACTTATAAACTTATAAACAATTTAACTGAGACGCGTAACACTAACATTAGACTCTCTTTAATTTGGTACATACTGATTAACCTTAAACAAAGGAGATAGAGTTACGAGCGAATAAATATCTGAGAAACAAATCTGCGTGTCAGGGTTAAAAAGCGCCAAGTCGACATAGACGTAGCGCTTTTTAATCCTGACACGCAGAAATAATGATTGAGATGAAGTGGACCCGGAAGAAATCCCTTATATTTACTATAAAAATAAAAGTCCTGCATCTCAGTGTGACAATATGATATTTTCGAGTTGTGGAAAAGAAAATGATATCAATAAATTATGTATTTCTTTACTATTGTTTAACAGGTTTTTTATATAATTTTTTAATGTTCCGAAGTAATAAAAGTGTCACCTCACACACCACACACACACACACACACACACATTTTTTGCATTGTGTAACAGGACAGTTATAAGCACGTAAACATAGGGACTGAAAATTATTTTTGTGCTCTAAATGTTCTCCTGAAAGAGGGATTAAAACTTGTAAAAGATCTTATGACACATCCAAAAACAATAAAACAAGTACGTCAATGAAGTGAAGAGCACCTTCGTTGTGAAATTACTGACAACTTACCCTAAACAGCAGTAGAAGTTGCATACAATAGATACAATAATCAGCAACGTACTTTCGTCAATGTCTATATCCCTTTCAGACCCACTGCTACGAGACGAATGTTTTAGAAAAACCGTATCTGAATTTTGTTTGGTTTAGTATCCCGTGAAATATTTTGGCTTTTTTTTTTTTACTGGAAATTTTGAGAATAAAAACTGTATTTCCTCGCTTCCGAGTTAAAAATGGATGTCGGATCAGCATGTAATACAACGCTTTCTGATCTAATATAATCAATAAGGTCTAAGAAATTAGCTGTGAGCGTAATTGTGAGGGTGGTTTTAATGGTAACAAATGATACCGTTAAATGCGAGTGGAATATGGGGTATTTGGTATTTGAAATTAATTTATGTTCAGGTTTCTACGATTCTTATGTTTTTATTAAATGGTAAACTTTTGTTAAGATTGTTAATTTATATGTAACCTACTGTATATCAAATGAAACGCTGTTCGTCAAAGAGCTTTAAGAATTGCCAAAAGGAAATTATATTGGTATTTTTAAAACGGTCAGCGTCGATTTCCTACGTAAGTGAAATATGAAAAACTGATAAATTCAGAGAATTTTGGGTATTTGATTTATGGTACTTTGATTTATCATTCGTAAAATATCGGAAAAAATGAAATTTTCTAAAAGGATTGTGAAATATGTTTAATTTCACTTGTGAAACATTCTAAGTCCTTATTCTCGTAGTTACACTGAGATGTAGATTTTTTTTTATTGTAACACATTTCTACAGATGATTTTTTATTCTTTTATCTTGGAGGTAATTTGTAGTGGTGTTACGTTATGGTGTTACGTTACGCACCCAGAATCTTGCAGTGGTGTTACGCACCCAGAATCTTGCAGTGGTGTTACGCACCCAGAATCTTGCAGTGGTGTTACGCACCCAGAATCTTGCAGTGGTGTTACGCACCCAGAATCTTGCAGTAGTGTTATGCACCCTGAATCTTGCAGTAGTGTTACTCACCCTGAATCTTCGTGTTACGCACCCTGAATCTTGTGATTATCTTTTCTTAATTTTATCCAGTTTATGCATTTGTTATGGGAAGTTAATTTATTCTATTTTATGACTAATGACCCAATATACGGATGGTATCCCTTCTTTCATCATCATTATCATCCCCTTGCAGTTAAATTATTGTTTTTATTATTATTATTATTATTATTATTATTATTATTTATTATTTTTATTATAAAACAGCATGCAAGCATTACTCACACACACACACACACACACACACACACACACACACACAATAAATAAATAGATAAATAAATAAGTTACTATTAGTGAGAAAATTACTTATTATAGCAAATTGTTATTATAAACAAGTGACTTTATTTTATCGGTGTTGTTCCTTAATCTGTTAATGAAGAAAAATTATGACTAAGATGAATTAGACGAAAAATTAAAATAACAATATAAGGTATTTCTTTCCATTCACGTAAAATTACAATTCTGTAAACTTTAAGAATGATTTGACAACCTCACTGAAAATAATGACTCAAGAACAATTTGTAAAAAGGCCGTCGTAGAGAATGAAATATTGCATAAATAGATTACTGTATTTCCATAGTGTTAATCAAATAGAGTCCAAATACGATGCAAATTGGTGTGAAAATATTTTTGCCTTTTACCACCTTTTATTTTTTATTTTTTTTATTCTCTGTACAGTGTTCATGGATGGGAAAAGGGGAACGAAATAAATTTAGTACGATTAATAAATGAATTTCTTGACAAGTATTTATTACATAATTTTTTAATTGTTATATGCTACTGTTTAGCGTGTAATATTTAAAAAAAAATCTCTCGCTTATATCTTAGGCTTCCAAGTAAATTTCATAATTGCAATGTCCTTTCAACATCGATAGTGAAAAATAAATTGCAATCTTTTCGTTTGCAGAAACACTGTTGCCACATTTCAACAGCACAATATTTTGTTAAACTTGATTTCTTATTCTGAAAAGTGTGTGTGTATATATATATATATATATATATTATATATATAATATATATATATATATATATATATAATAATAATGCTATTAGCTAATATTATCAATCAGGGGCGTCGATTGCTCTAAAATAGTTGGGGGGGAGGGACACTTTGCTTCAAACAGCGAATCAAACAATACTCTGAGTAGCTGTTACTACAAATGCTACGTGCAATTATTAAAATGCAAATTGACTGCTAAATTCCATGATAAATATACACTGGTGTTCATGACAATAATGCGTCCCCCCGCAATCGACGCCCATGCCATCAATGCTCTGCTGTAAAGAATATTTGTATAATTCTCCATATAAACAGTTTGGGTATTGAATGTGATGATTTCTCCGAAGATTTTTTGTATGTGGAGTTAGGGAATGATGTGAGGGTGGAATATGATGAACAAAACGCAAATGTATAGGTTGTAAATTATCTTTTTTTTAATACTAAAAGCAAATTTGCAGCTTTATTTCGTTGGTACAATAAATGAAAGTTTTGGAATATAACTTTAATTTGTTTCCTCCTCAACTACGCAAACATTAGGGAATGAGGAAAAATGTTTATTATTATCATTATTATTATTATTATTATTATTATTATTATTATTATTATTTTAACTTGTATATTTTGTAGAAAGAGAAGTGTCTCAGAATGCCAACTGTATTCGATTACTCAACCATGAAAAAACGAAGACGTGGCTTAAGGCTATTCCACAACTTCTGACATTTTTTATTTTAGTTTTTTCACCAATCTTTTTTCCCCAACTCTACATATTGGTAAACTCTCGATGATAAAGTAGGTTGGTCTTTTCATGTGGCAGAATGGAAAATGGGAAATGAGTGACGATAGTTTCAGATAGGGACAATCTGTGTATACGCTGTATGAAAAATATGATAAGGAAAAATAATCAGTCAGGAGGGACAGAAACTGACACAGATATCACAGATGGTAAAGATATCTACAAGTGAGAAGCAAAGAGTGTGTTTCAAAGATTTGCATAACTCTAAAAGGATGATAAAAAAAAATCATTATCTTAGATTGAATAAATAAAATAAAGTGTTTTGTCACGTATGTAACCATAAAAAAGTGATAAAGAAAACTTATTTCTTCGAACTGTCTGTTATCCAAAGTTCAGAGGACATAATAGTTATCATATTTTTTTCAAATGTTGTAGTTTGCTGGTAAATACATTTAAACTAGAAAGTAGTACGAAATTCAATACACCAATGGCACACTATTAATCAGAAGTAGCATGTAGGTTTCATTTAACTTTATAAGATAAACTTTAAAAGTTCTCGAGTGATGCAACTCTTTTGGCCAAAGCTGTATATACCGTAGGGGAGAGTGGGGTAAAACAGGGTACTTAGTGTTAAATTGTTTGTAACTTCTAAGTTCATGCCTCAAACAATCTGATTTTCTGCTCACACAAAGTTTATCGTGTCCACTTTAAATTATTACGGTTGATTTGTTTTCATTTTTAACTGTTAGTGTACGAATCTGTTTCTTCTAAAGGAGACAGATATACCCATTTTAACTCACTGGTAGAGTAAAACGGGGTGCATGTGTAAAATTGTAGTTAAAACAGGCGTTTACAGAAAAAAAGAAATGTTCTGCCTAGTTTATTTGAAACTAAATAACACTGCACTGTCACAGTGTTAAAAAAAATCCTTAATAGGCTCACATAAAATGAATTGGCCCTATAGTTAATCAGGCTGGCAAGCTACTCGCAAATTTAACAAAGAACTATATCACAGACCTCTTCCAAATAATGACATATTTTCTACTGGGCACAAAAAAAACGTCTCTACTACACGGGTTTCACCTTCATCCCAATGACACATGGTTGAGCAATTATTTACTACATTTACAACTAGATAGAAGCACCACCCGAACAGAAAAGGCGGGTATCCTATTTTATCCTACCACCCCGTTTTACCCCACTCCCCCCTAATTAGTTCCCTTATTGCGTTTTTTTAAAGTCTTTGCCGAAAATAAAAGAAAAAACCTTCTAGATATAAATTTAATTTAATTTTAAACGCTCTTGCAGTGACGCGAGTCAAGGCACACAAAAAAAGATAGGCAGATTCTAAAGGTGATGCAACACTTTTAACCAAAAGTGTTACATCACCCTACAATTTTTTAAGTTTGGTTGATAAAGTCAAATGTAACTTGCATGCTACTTCTGAGCAATGATGTGCCGTTCATGTATTGAATTTCATATTACTCTGTAGCTTAAATATATTTACCAAGAAACGGCAAAATTTGAAAAAGTATAAAATATTAAAACCAATATAGCAAATATACCAAATCTTTCTGAAAAAGTTCACAAACCTTGACAAATGTTACTAAATTTATTATCACTATTCAAAATACATCAATGATGTAGGTAATTTCTGTTAATACACTTTTCATTCTAAACATTTTTAAGGTATTTCAACTCTTTAGGCCGTACTTTTCCTTTTAAACTCATTAATTTCTTTTAACTTTTGATAAAACTTTAAAAAAATAAAATAACATTATCTGACAACATTTCTTTAAATTTTTAACACAGTAGCTGAATAAACCTCATTTTAACACGTAACCAAAACTAGAATGTAAAGATACAGTAAATATTCAAAATTTCTTTATTATACAACCAAAAATTCCTTTCTTATAAAATTGTTATTAAAATGTCAAACTAAAAATACTGTTCAATATGTTTTCTTCCAAGTTCTATTACTTTTCGAAGTCTTGGTCTAAATTGATCTACTGCTGAATCAATCTGGTCTTGCGGGAATTCGGTCCATTGTTCAATCAGAACATCTCTCAGGTGGTTAACATTTCTGATCTTCTTACCACGATAAACTCGTTCTGACAAGTTTTCCCTGATCCCATAATATAATGAACGGGATTCAAATCAGGACTGTTCGGAGGCCAATTCTCCGGTTCAATAAATTCGGGAACATGTTCATTTAAATAAGCAACAGTGTCTTTTGCCGTATGTGCCCTTAGTCCATCCTGTTGAAAAACAAAATGACCTCCATTTGCCAGAGCACGCATCTCTGAAATCATGCTTGCTAAAAGAACATTTCGATATAATATTCGCCATTAACTTTCACACCGAGCTCAACGAAATGAAGACATGTTTTTCCCAGCTTGGAAACGCCGACAGACACCATAATACTTTTGGAAAAGTGTCTCCTTGTTGCATACAGTTCTTTCGTCCGAAATTCGATTCTTTAATTGATGGGATTCTGAGTATACTCTGTAGTTCTGAGAGTTCATTGGTGGTTCTATAGTGAATATTTTTTCATCAGTCAAAAATGTTCGACTTGCTTTCATAACTGTGATGCGTCTTAGCATTTTTTTTTGCATTAATGACTCGTTTTTCTTGGTCGGTGGTGCTTGATCTTCTTCTGTCCACGTACACGTTTGTATGGTCTAAGTCCGAGGTCCTTTATTACAATTCGCCTTACACTAGTTTCTGATATTCCAATCGAATTTTGAAATCTGTGCTGGAGTCTCGTGAGTGCCTGGCTTATCTTTTTGGCTAAGAATTCGGGAAGAAACTTCTTCAATGTTTTCTTCCGTTCTAACACTCCTTGGACGACCACTACCTTTTTTCCTAACAGTACTCCCTGTAGCATCAATTTCTTTCAGTAACGTATCCAGTCCGCCCAGTGTCCATCCTTTATTGGGGAATGCCGCCAATATTTTGCGCCTTCCATATCCCCTATTAAGTGTATAATGCTTAATAATTATTTTATCTTCATCAGAGAATGGCATTTGAGGGATATCTACGGTAAATTTTTTTATCTGAAAAAAAGAAAAATTATTTCAATGTGCACTTAGATTTATGGGACTCAAAAATCAAGTTAATATTAAACAACCAAATTTAATAATTCAGTTATAAACATTGGCTGGATTATATAAAATTCAATGGTAATTATTGCCTGTAAATTTTGTATAAATCATCCAAACACATTTCGACTTATTAGTTTTACAATCAAGCGCATGTTTTTTTTTGGAGGACCCGTTTTATATATATATATATATATATATATATATATATATATATATATATATAGTGTGTGTGTGTGTGTGTGTGTGTGTGTTAGCACTTGGCGTGTCCCCTTTTCCACTTATAACAGCTCGGACTCTGTTAATAATGCTGTCAGTGTAATTCTTTACCATTGATGGTGAAATATTCACACATATTATGCAGGTTTTTCTACAGTTGTTTACTATTAAACGGCTTTAGTAGTTTAGCCTTCTCAGTGTCTACACACTCCCATTAGTCTCAAATGGATTCATATCGGAGCTTTGTGATGGTCCTTCCATAATTTTTAGTTCTCCAGCGTCCTCCTTTCCTTTTAAATATGTATTTTACAGTTCATACCGTGTGTTTGGGGTCGTTATCTTGTTGGAAGATGAACCCTTGTCCAATCAAACACTCTTCATCTGACACAGAATGCATTTCAAGAATTCACCTGTACTTCTCTTCAGTTAGAGTACCAGTGATTTTCGCAAGGGGGCCAACTCCAGATGAAATTATGGACCTTCAAATATTGATAGATCACCTACCACATTTTGATTGTAAGCGCACATATATCTCTCACCCTGTCGCCGTCGTACGTACTATCTTCTTTTAGACCCAAAGATTTCAAATTTTAACTCATTTGTCCACAAAAACTTCACTCAATCATTCGCCCTTCAGTGGGTGCGATCTCGTGCATCTCTTAGACTTGTTTCCTGGTATCAGGTATGGTTTTTTGGCAGCAATTCTTCCGTGCAACCCTATTTCCCTGAAATCGACGTCGTACGAAACGTTAGTGCCCTGTGAGGAACTAAAGTCCTGCTGCAAACTACAACTCGATTGTCTTCTATCTTTTAGGTACGTAACCTTCAAGTACTGGTCTTGAGATTTTGTCGTTTTTTTGGCCTTCCTTTTCGTTGTTTGTCTTTAGTTGACCGTGGTTCAAGATTGCATTTGATAGTATCACACACCCCTTTAACAGAAATGTTCAACTTTTTATCAATTTCTCTAATAGTATATCTTTCTTCTCGTAAAGTCACGATCTTTATGTGAATATCTTTTGGTGTCTGCCGTACTGGAGCCATTACATGGGAGGAAATCAGTTGAAGCCACCTGTAAAAAAGTTCATGACACTCATTATTTCCATACATGATGTAGAAAGTTGGAAATGTTTAAAAAACACACTACATAGCACACTTCTGCATAGTGGAAACAGTCAATAAACACAACCATTCTACTGTAGAATGAAAAATCCTGTGGCCTAAAATCGATTTTCAATGAAAAGAAGGAGCGATAACATAGCTGAGTGATGCAGTTATAAGAATGCTTCCAGATAGTTAACTAATAACCTCGTAGGTTACTGTTTATATTGCGCATGCGTCACGTGGGCAAGTAAAATTATGTTGTTTAGGAACATTTGTTGCCAAATTATAGAATTTAACTACAATGAGGAGCACTTTATTTTGGTCAATTTTAGTAATATTTCCAAACTTTTAAACAGTAATATATATATATATATATATGTTATATATATATACACACACACACAGCGGACTGCTTTTTGTGAAAGTATAATTTAATCTCCCTTTCTGCCCATCAATCATACGTCCATTTTAATTCACTTGTTATTGTCAGTAATTGTTTTAATTAAATAAAAAATCAATAATATCCATTTTCAATAATCAGATTATAAAAAATATTGAAATTTAAAAATTACATTCCGATACTGTAATATTATTATTTCATCAACATTTGTAAGTGTATTATCACATTTGTACGACATATGCAAGTGTAAAAGAGAGAGAGAGAGAGAGAAAGAGAGAAGAGAGAGAGAGAGGGAACTCATTATTGGAATGGGAACTTGAATTCTGCCAACACCATCAAAGTGATACGTAAAAAAAGGCACTTCAAACGTATTAATTCGAACATTTTCTTCCTTCGTTTAATGTAACGAAGAGCAAAATTTTTTTACATCACTGTCAACAGAGTGCCCCTAAAACGTCAAAAATTATTGTAACACACCGGAAGTGTAGGAACTGACAACAAAAATTGAAAATAAAATAAAAACGTTCTTAATAATGAGTTTTAGGCTCGGCGCGTGACAACAATTAATAAATTTCATATATATATATATATATATATATATATATATATATATATGGTGTCCGGATAACTCGGTACTGGAAAACTCGGTACCGGACAACTCGGTACCGGACAACTCGGTACCGGAAAACTCGGTACTAGGTCAACTCGGTACTAGGACAACTCGGTACTACTACTTTTGTAGCGCAGATTATTCTGTGCTCCGCCCAGATATATAAATGGGTTAGTTTAAATATTGTGACACTGAAGTTTGTAAAAACTATTTGATAAATAGTTATGATAAAATAGTTAATAATTGATTGGTTTATTTGTTTTGTTCAGTTATTATTGTTAGTTTAAATATTATGACACTGAAGTTTGTATAAACCATTTGATAAATAGTTAATAGTTGATTGGTTAAAAGGAACTACTTTTGTTGCGCGGATTATTCTTTGGTCCGCCCAGATATATTAATGGAGGCAACATTGTTGTCTTTTTTGCGTTCGCGCATTCACTTTCGTTGTGTAGACAGATTGGAAGCGATCAGTTTATTTGTTTTGTATAGTTATTATCGTTAGTTTAATTTCACGCCTGGAGTTTAAATTTAAGTTCATATCCCTCATTCATAATGTCGAGCAAAATTATTTTATCACAAAGAGGTGAGAAGAAGTTGGTGGATGATCTTAATTATATATACGACAAACATAAGCAAAATTTGGATGTTCAAAACAATACTGGAGGTGTGAGATTCGTTCTTGCAATGCCCGTGTGCATACAACTGGTGAAGAATGTGAAATACTTAAGAAAGTTGGAGACCATACCCATAGCTCAACTGCTGGAATAGTGACATCTAAGGCTGTTGTGACAACCATTAAAAGGAAGTCAGCTTCGACCCGAGATACTCATCGGAACTGAAGTAACTAATTTGAATGAATGTGCAGTAGCAGAGCTTCCTCCACTTACAAACATTGCACGTAACATCAGACGTTGGAGACAAAATGAAACAAATTACCCTCGCATCCCCAAACGAATGTCGAATTCGCTATCCCTCCTGAATATTCCACCTAGAATGTGGTGCGAAATTTCTACAGTTTGACAGTGGATGTGCTGATCAGAAACGAATTTTAATATTTGGAACCGACCAAGCTCTTGAGGACATGAAAACTTTCAAGAATTGGGCAGCGGATGGCACATTCAAGAGTTGTCCAAGTATATTTCATCAACTGTACGTGTTGCATATTCAGAGCGGTAATTTCAGTGTACCCCGAATGTTTGCGTTACTTTCAGATAAAGCGAAAACACATACAGCATGCTTTTTGGCAAAGTGAAGGAACTACTGCAAAACGAAGAACCGGAAACTATCATAATGGATTTTGAAAAAGCTGCTCAAAATAGTGTTTGCATATATTTCCTAATACAAACTTATCAGGCTGTTTGTTCCATCTTGGACAAAATGTTTATAGACGGGTCGTACAAGAAGGATTTAAAGTTAGATACCACGAAGACGACGAATTCAGTTTGAAAATTCGGTGCTTTCTTGCCCTTGCTTTTCTGCCCGTTATTGACGTTATCGCAGGATTTGAAGAACTTGTTGATGACGATGACATACCCCAGGAACTGGTGTCTTATTTTGAAAACAACTACATTGGAGCAGAAAGAGGTCGTGGTCAACGAAGAAGACGATTGGAGCCCCCTTTCCTATTCCCTATGGAATGTTTTAGAAAGAACCAAAGCATCCATGGCTCGTACAACGAATAACTTAGAAGCATTCATTCTGCATTAAACAAAGACGGCTACAATCACCCAACATTTGGAACCTTGTTAATACCCTGAAACGAGAGGAAGTGATTGGTAGAACGAAAATGATTCACTTGATGCGGGGTGATGGGTCAGACCAGAAAAAAAAGTACAAAGATTGCCATCGTCGGGTGTTAAATACAATAGAAACATATGATCCTAATAGAAAGCTCCATTTTATTAGAAGTATTGCTCATAATTTAAAATTATAATCATCAATATTATATTTTCATTGATTTTATGTGCTTGGAATTTTTTTTAATATTTTAACTTTTATCTGAAAATAAATTTGTAACTTGTATTACTTGTATTATTTCTACTTCGGTCTACTGGTATAACCGACATATCAACATGCATACAGAGTTGTCCTAGTACCGAGTTGTCCTAGTACCGAGTTGTCTTAGTACCGAGTTGACCGGTACCGAGTTGACCGGTACCGAGTTGTCCAGTACCGAGTTTACCTAGCGCCTATATATATATAATATATAAAACACCCAGGAATGTCTGTCAGTCGGTCACGCTCGAAAAGAGAAGAAGATTCTTGATATATAATATATATATATGGGCGATATTTGTATTTTAATATGGGCGATATTTGTATTTTAATGCATTAGAAAAAGGCGTAATGAATTTACTTTTAATTATAATTTTAAAAAGTCTATCTATAATAATAAAAGGACGCCCGTGTGTGTGTGGTGTGTTGTGTGTGTGTGGGTCAACTGTACGCCCTTGACAATTGGTTAGGTTAAGTCGTGATATTTTCGTTAGCTTTAACGAAACTATCACGACTTAACCTAACCAATCGTCAAGGGCGTACAATTAACCTAACCGGGCATTCAATTAACCTAACTAATAACAGTCTTCGAACTACAAAAAATATCCTACCGTCGGCTAGGATATTTTTGCCACCAGCACGAAGGGCGGGTTCTCCGCTAGTATATACAGGGTGTCCCAGAATTAACTATCTATTTCAATGAAATCGGACAAATTTAATAAAAACTGACATAATTTTGTGTTTATTACTAAATTATGATACAAAAACAAATAGATTTATAAATCATAAGTCAAAACTTTATTGAGAAGTTTCAACATGTGCACCGTCTGTATCTCTGCAAATTTCAAATCTATCCTCAGCGCTGCGAAACACATTTTGAAGCATTTCAGGTGTTATCTCCCGCACTGCCAACTGGATGCGTTCTTTAAGTTCAGCTAAACTATTGATCTTTTGGCGATAAACCTTTGTTTTTATGAAACCCCATGCAAAGAAATCCAGGGGTGTCAAATCCGGAGAACGCGGAGGCCAAGGTCGAGGTCCTCCACGTCCAATCCACCGATTCGGAAGGCGTCTGTTGAGGTATTCTCGAACAATTAGAGCATAATGACATGGTGCTCCATCTTGTTGAAACACAACATTATCAAGAATGCCATCATCAAGAAGCTGTGGTTCGAGAAACTGCTGAAGCATATCAAGGTAGACGGTACCTGTTACAGTTGCTTCCGCAAAGAAGAATGGGCCATAAATTTGGATTTGGTCATTCCAAGCCACACGTTAACTTTTGGAGAGTCTCTTTGCCATTCTATGACTTCAGACGGTCTTTCATTGGACCAGATAATGAAAAAATTATGAAAATAAAATTATGAAAAAATTTAGAAATTTATACATTTTTAAACATATTAAACATGATAAACATAAATAAAAGTGTGTTTTTAAAAAATTTGTCCGATTTCATTGAAATAGATAGTTAATTCTGGGACACCCTGTATATATATATATATATATACTGAAAGGGAGAAAAAGTTGAAATGAGATGAAAACAAAATGTAAAAAAAGAGAGGCTTTGATCATTTTTAACGACGAAGTTTTTCTTAGAAACCGTTTCAATTTTCTCGTTGTCTCTCGGTAAGAATTCGTGCGACGACGATTATCGACCATCGTCTTATCGCGTGACAGGCGACGACGCACCCTAAGTGTAGAACAGCTCGATGAGATGCGATAATAGAACGTTCATTATATACAAATTCGAGCTCACACATGGATGCTGAACATGGATGCTTAACATAAAGGTCTAAAGTATTTGCAAAAATGCGCTCGAGAAAGGTATATTATAGTGTTCTAATTTAGAGAAAAGAACAACTGTAGAATGTCGTGTAGTAAAATGAGAATTTATTTTAAAAAATGTCTCATCCTAAAATGCGATCGAGAAATTAAGTACTTCGAGACCAAGAGTAAATTTGCATGAAAAAGTCTTTCCTTTCGTCTTTGTTTACAGTCCTAGGTAAAAGGGTCATGTAAATAAGGTTGCCAAAAGTTAATAGACACCTTCGGTTTTTTTTTTTTCCGTAGTTTTGTTTTTATTTGATAATAAAAGTCAATAAATAATAATAGATTTATTGAATCAACATATTTAGAATGATGTTGCTTTTCTCGTCGTATTGTATAACGATGACACGTTCTGGCATTCCATTGATGAGCTTTGCCATTTGTTCTTTTTATTTATTTATTTTTTGTTTGGTCTTGACGATAATCATCGTGGTGTTTGTTTACATTTGTCATTTGTATGTTTGTTTGTGCGTTTGTGACAGTAGTTTAAAAAAATAAAAAATTTCTGTACTGTCTTTCAGTTATTAAAACGCTCATGAACAGGTCGCTTGGTGCGACGAAGTCTTCGAGCACATCTTTGATACATTTTCAGTTATCCTAAAGACTAAAATATCATTTTAAACAACCGAATTTAAAGCTAAATGTTCATTGATAATTTAGATATTATTGGGATCATAAATTTAGCTAGTTTATAATTAGGCTCAGTGTATGGTGAAATGACTAGGCTAACTGGGTTAGGTGTTTCATGTGCTTTTGGAAGATCATAAAGAAGTCCTGTTATAGATTCCGAAGAGTGGATGGACGTATAAACTCGCTTTGTTATTTTTATTTTATTTATTTATTTTTGGTAGTTTTTGGAGAAAGCGATTTGTTTGAGTTTGTAAAAGAAGTAATTTCAATCAATGATGCCAACAGTTTCGTCACGAATAGTTTTGATATTGAATCATTTTATGCCAACTTATAACCATCAATGAAGTTATCAATATTTGCGTAAATGATCTATACCAAAATGAGGTTTTTTAATTTCTTTAATTTAACTAAAGAAGAATTCTCTACACATTTAACACTTGCTGCATCTGATAAATATTTCATTTTTAACGATCAAGTCAGTTCTCTTAAAATGGGATTTCCCCTTAGCGCAACCCTGGCCAACATTTTCCTCTGTCATAAAGAAAAATTCTGGCTGCGAAATTGTCCCAACAACATTAAACCCAAATTATACAAAAGGTACATAGACGACACATTTCTACTCTTCGCAGACCAAGAGGATTCAAGCACTTTTCCTAACTATTTAAATAACCAACATCCACATATCCGATTCACTAAAGAAGAAGAAACAAATCAAACTTTATCCTTTTTTGACATTAAAATTACCATAAATGAAAGCAAATTTCATGCCTCAATTCACAGAAAACCCAATTACACAAATTTAGGTACCAGTTATTTCATTAACATACCAAATATACATAAAATTAACAACATAAAAATTTGTATTTATCGATATTATCACCTTTGTCCACCATGCTTATCTTTCCATAATGAAATAACATATCTTCAGAAATTCTTTACAAACAACTCGTATCCCATGAGCATTTTTCAATAAGTACTAAAATAACTTTTAAATAACATTTACCAACCACATTCTAATAGTTAATAAAGACACGTATTTCAACTTTCCACACTACAGTCACAAAAGCCTTAAAATTAAAAAATACCTTCATTTACTACTAACAAAACTATACCCACAAATAATGTTTCGTTTCATATTCACAAATAATCACAGTATAAAATTATACCCATCCCACAAAGAAAAACTTCCCAATGCCTTGGCTTCGTTTATTATATACTCCTTTAATTGTATTCGCTGTCAAGCGAATTATATTGGTAGCACTAGCCACCGGTATCAACTAAGAGTAAACGAACACCTTGGCATTTCAACCAGAACATCACTCCCTCTATATAAAACATCAAAATCTTCCATTAGAGACCATTCATACGAAAAAAAAAAAATCTTTTAAGCGCTTCACATTTCAAAATTATTGATTCTATTAACACCAACCAATGGAAGACTTACATATTTTAGAGTCGTTACACATATTAGCTAAAAAAAAAACAACCTAAACGACAACCTTTCCATTCATAAATGAATCTTTACCCATAATTACAATATCACATAAATGAATGATTTTAATTTTACAAACTGATAAAAAAGTTGATTGATTTGGACCATATCTTTTCATATATATTTAAGATAAGATAATCTTTGCATTGAAGGTGGAAGATATTCCGAAACGTCTGCAGCGAATCATTAAAATATGTTAAGAGCTTTCGTTCTACCATTTATCATTTTATATATATATATATATATATATATATATATATATATATATGTATATATACACACACACACACTATATATATATATATATATATATACACCTTTGGTAACCTTTGGTTAATTCCGCTCGAATTGTTCATTCTGACGAAGGTCAAGCTTTTCACTCCACCTTAGACATACAGTTTAACGTGGAATCCGAACGCCCCATCAGTGGCCCAGCGTCTTAACCACTAGGCCACCTAGGGTACCCATTTATCTACCAACCGCTTTCTTTATTGTGTGGAAGGATGAACAGCTGGGTTTTGCTGCGCGCCGGCTGCCGTCGGGTCTCGAACCCAGGGCCGATGGATTCGTAGTCAGCGACGGTAACCACTACACCACCGATATATATATATATATATATATATTTGTTTGTTTATTTGATTATGTTGAAGCCTTTACAACTCTTTCCCTGTGTTAGATCATTTAATGATTTTTAACAGTATGCCCTGTGAATCACTGACTAGTACAGGGAAAGGGTTAATCCATAATACTATTAATAGTGAAATAGTAATAAAAGTGAAATAAAAAAACTTATTTCAAAATACAACGATATACAGTTTCCTTCTATTTGCCGTATCCTTGATTCAAAGAAATTGCCTTAACATTGGGACACGGCTTTAGATTTATCTGAAACAGCGATATCACAGTGATATATGATAGACACGCAGACAGATATACAGACAGGAAGACAGACACAAAGACGTATCCATAAAGAGTAAATTTTTTTTTTTTTATTTCGGTATAATTTTGGGTGTAGAAGAATTTTTGCTGTAAAAAGATGTTTTCAGGAAATTATGTAAGAAGGTTTTCACTGAAAATAAGACCGAAGCAATATATATATATATATACACATTTTTTTTATTGGGGTTGTTTAACCTCCTTCGCAACATCTAAGGTCATATGACGGAGGTCATATGATGGTCTCCCATCCAACTACTACCCAAACGACATTGGCCACGAACGTAGCCCATATATATATATATAACACACACACACACACACCTTTGTCATTGGCCCGAATTGTTCATTCTGACGAGGGTCAAGCTTTTCCCTCCACTTTAGACCTACAGTTTAACGTGAAATCCGAACCACGCCCCACCAGCAGCCCAGCGTCTTAACCACTAAACCACTAGGCCACCCAGGGTACCCATTTATCTACCAACCACTTTCTTTATTGTGTGGAAGGATGAACAGCTGGGTTTTGCTGTGTGCCGGCTGCCGTCAGCGGGTCTCGATCCCGGGGCCGATGAATTCGTAGTCAGCGACGCTA
>JAJOZX010002429.1:327500-345000 GCA_023014485.1 Bathynomus jamesi
TTCTGATACTATACAAATGGTACTATACAAAATTATGATACTATACAAATGGTACTATACAAAATTATGATACTATACAAATGGTACTATACAAAATTATGATACTATACAAATGGTACTATACAAAATTATGATACTATACAAATGGTACTATACAAAATTATGATGCTATACAAATGGTACTATACAAAATTATGGTACTTAAACGAAAGAAAAAAACTACCAATCTTACTCTAATGAATAGAAAACATGGGTCGAATGCGAGTTTTAAAAGAAAAAAATTTACTGGAGTATTTTTTACTTCACATATTTATTGCAAACTTAAGGAATATTAACCATTTTTATTTTGAGCAGTTATAGCATAGATTTCAACTCGAGAAATGCTTAAGTTTTAAGGTTTAATTTTTTTTTTTTTGTATAGTATTCATAATGTAGTTTATTTATAGAATTGGTATCGGAATTAGAATCAATTCCAAATGTAAAAGTAGAATCGGAACTGGAACTGGAATAGTCATTTTTCTGTCGAAATTTGAATCAGTGAATGGTGAGATTCGAACTGCAATTGGAATCGTTAATTTTATGTCGAAATTGGAATCAGAATTGGAAATATATATATATATATATATATATATATATATATATATTATATATATATATATATATTGAGAGAGAGAGAGAGAGAGAGAGAGAGAGAGAGAGAGAGAGAGAGAGAGAGAGGCAGTTTACTTGTATTCGGTATATGTTGTAGTTACGAGAAATATACCCATTTATATCCATGTATGTAAATCTTGTATATTTTTGTAAATAGTGAAGGAAATTTCATCAACCTTTGGTTAAATATTTGTAATAAGAGTTAATTTATTTAAGAGGGATCGTTGTTTAGATTCACCTCAATTCTTTCCGACATGGAATACAAATTCATTTTTGTTCAAAAGTAACACTGATTTAAAGGGAGAAAGGTCACCCATTTACTGGAGACTTTCGCGAACAAACTGTATTTCCTAATCTGCAAAAAAAAAAAAAAAAAAAAAAACTACAAAGTTGGAAGGCGCTCGGCATTTTGTATAACTTCTGAGTAACTTTGTCTGAAATACATTAAACGTATAATAAGTATAAATAAGACTTAAAAACGGGGTATCCGGGTATCCCTGGTTCCAAATGTGTAGTGGGAGTTATATCTTCTTGAGTGTTACGACATTTTCATAAATGGGTGACCAGCTGCGCGTAAGACACGTATATAAAGAATTAGTGAATTATAATATTTCCAAAAGTGAGGGAATACAGTCGTAATAGCTTCAATAGCTCATAATGACTCTCAGAGACTGAAGAGTGCAAAATGGAATACTAGAGAAGAGTTCAGTGTTTTCAAGGTTTACTTGAATATGGGCGATTGATCTAAACCTCTAAGCCGCAGGGGTTCTTAACCTCTGGGTCACGACCCAAACTTGGGTCATTAAATTGTCATTTATCATTTATTTATGTTATCCCTAATCATTTATTTTATTATCTATTACGAGCGAACTGTTTAAAGGCATTGGTCGCTGAGCAAGCCCCGAGACCAGAATTTGGATCGAGCCGAGAAAGGTTAAGAACCCCTGCTTTAAGGTCTCGACTGAGCGAGAATTTTCTTTGGAAATAAGGTCAGTTCGTTTCACCGACAAGCCGTTTTTAGGCTCACAGTAAAGAAAATAATATCAATTTTGTAATGATTATAATAGGCCTTTTTCCAAAAAAAAATTCTTCAACTGTCTTTTCTGAGTTCATACTTTACCTTTTGACAGCCAACTGTATGAACGGTTTCAGAGAGTAGAGATGGGAGTCCAACTCGGCCCCACCTTCACTAATAATTTAATATTTTTCACCATAAGAGAGACGGTTAGAGGAATGTAGTCTTGATTTTAGATTGTTTTCGTGCAAACAAAAAAAAGGTCCCAAAACGAGACATCAATTTGAACATTTGTTTTAGTTCTAATGCGTTAATTTTGTAAATTTAATTTAAAATAAATTTTCCTATGAGACCGGACTTATGGGACACCCTGTATATATATATATATGATAAAAACGAAGACGTAGCGCAAAAAAGTAATTATATTTGGCTGCAGCGGACGTTTCGGGCAACTCTACCCATTTTCAAGGCCTAATAAATAAAAGCTAAAATTAATACATGACAAAAATATATGAATGTCGAGAACCAAAACTAATTTAAAGTACAAAATTAAAACTGTTCAAGAATAAAAATTAAAATTACAAAGCAGAAAACAGGCCTAAGCCAAAATCAAATCAAAAGTAAAAATTATATAAATGACAAAAATATACGAGTGATAAAAATTAAACTTAAAACTAAAAACATTCAAACGTAAAATAGTTCAAAAATTTTACTAATAAAAAGTTAAACGGAATAAAAAGTTAAACGAAAAATCACAAGAGTAAACCAAACATACCATGCTCACTTCACAGCCACAAAAAACTGAGGCGTAAAGGAGACAGGGTCACGAGGGAAAAATTTTTTTAGTATGTAGGTAGTCTAATTAATATAAAGGGGGTAACAGCTAGAATCAATATTTAAATTGGAGTTCAAAAATTTAATACACAAAGATTCGTAAATACGGAGGGAGGACGGGCATTTTAATGATTTAAGAATTTTAAAATTGTTAACAGAAATGTCAACCTTACACTTGATAGAATGATTTCTAATAGCAGACTGTTCCTTTTTCGATAAAACTTTCCCTGTTCTATGGCTAATACCCATATGGGAGCAAAATCTCGCCTGCAAGGAACGAACTGTACTGCCAACGTAGTTCCCCTGGGAACACCCAGGGCAGGTAAACAAATAAACAACAGAACAGCTCATTTTGTCCTTACATCGGAAAAAACATCCAAGGGTATTATTATTTACAAAAGCAACCTTAAAATCAGTGTGAAAATAAAATTTCCTCACAACACTCAACAATTGCTTCTTAACAAAAGTGTTAAAATGGTAGAGATCAGGTAAAATAAGATATTTACAATTCTTAGGAACATTATACGTTGGGATAAGGTTGGAGGAATATACATTATTAAGAAATTTACCAATATTACCTCCTACAAGATGCAGTGGAAAACCATTTTTAAAGAAAAAATCAGTAAGGAATTCAAACTCATTATGAAGCAGAGCAAAGTTAGAGCAAATATTATAAGCTCTATGCACCAAAGTGCGAATGGAACTTAATTTGTAATTAAAGTCGCAAAAACTATAAAAATTAAAACCCAAGCCCGTAAACGTAGGCTTCCGGTATGTAGAAGTTAAAACGGTCGAGCCAGATTTGGAGACCAAAACATCAAGGAAAGGAATAGAACCTTCAACTTCCTTTTCCTGCGTAAATACAATGTTCTTATGCAGTGTGTTCAGAAAACTTAGAAACTGAACTGATTGATTATCCGTTTGGAATAAAGCAAACGTATCATCAACATAACGTCTGTACAATTTGGGCTTAAGGTGAGGGGGGCACTCACAGAAAGCCCTTTCCTCAAGATGCGACATGAAAATATTCGCAAAAACGGGACCCAAGGGGCTCCCCATCCCCACTCCATCCAGCTGACGATAAACTACCCCTTGAAAACTAAAAAACTTATCCTTGACTGCCAAATTCAGAAGCTGCTCAAACTGTGCTCTGCCAAAGCCGTGAAAAAGTGAGTCCGGCTGTGGAAAAGCTTTATTCAAAATAATTGTAATGGTCTCATCCAAGGGGACATTTGTAAAGAGGGAAGATACATCGAAACTTGTCATAAACAAAGAATTCATATCAAACTTCTTACTTTCCGACGCAAAGGAAAACTATCCTTAACACTGTACGAGTTCACGGTAAATGATGATAACAGTGGGACAAGAAATTTGGCAAGTTTATAATTAGCCAAAGGATAAGACGCTAAAATTGGGAACGATGGAACACCGACTTTATGAACCTTAGGCAGACCATACATAAGGCCCAAATAAGAGCCTGAAACGTACAATTCATCATAAGTGGAAGAGTTAATAGCACATTCCTATTTAAGCTTAAGCAAAACACGGTTAACCTTGACTTCCAATCGCTGAATAATTGTAGGAGCCTGTTCATCTACCTTAGCAAATTTTAATGAATCAGAAAGAATATCAAACATTTTTTTAATATAATCCGTTTTATTTATTTTGAAAGGATAGCCCATGATCTGAAAGCTCTTCCAACCGTTGATGCTAATGATTTTGATAAGGTTAGACAACATATTTCCCAACTGTCCCATGAATTGTTTTCTAAAATTAAAGCTTTTAAGTTTTTCACAATTTTTCTGCATAGGGAGGACCGAGAAATTTTAAAAAGTTTGGGTGTAAATGAATCTATTGTCATTACTAAACCAGATAAGGGTAGTGGTGTTGTAGGTATGAATAAAATAGATTATCTTAAAAAAATGCTTGATATTCTTTCTGATTCATTAAAATTTGCTAAGGTAGATGAACAGGCTCCTAAAATTATTCAGCGATTGGAAGACAAGGTTAACCGTGTTTTGCTTAAACTTAAGCAGGAATGTGCTATTAACTCCTCCACTTATGATGAATTGTACGTTTTAGGCTCTTATTTGGGTCTTATGTATGGTCTGCCTAAGGTTCATAAAGTCGGTGTTCCATTGCGCCCAATTTTAGCGTCTTATCCTTTGGCTAATTACAAACTTGCCAAATTTCTTGTCCCACTGTTATCATCATTTACCATGAACTCGTACAGTGTTAAGGATAGTTTTTCCTTTGCGTCGGAAATTAAGAAGTTTGATATGAATTCTTTGTTTATGACAAGTTTCGATGTATTTTCCCTCTTTACAAATGTCCCCTTGGATGAGACCATTACAATTATTTTGAATAAAGCTTTTCCACAGCCGGACTCACTTTTTCACGGCTTTGGCAGAGCACAGTTTGAGCAGCTTCTGAATTTGGCAGTCAAGGATAACTTTTTTAGTTTTCAAGGGGTAGTTTACCGTCAGCTGGATGGAGTGGGGATGGGGAGCCCCTTGGGTCCCGTTTTTGTGTTTATATGTCCGTAAGTTGGGGTGATGTCCACTTCGGAATCGTGCTAAGTTAACTCGATCCGATCTGCTCAGGCTGATCTCTGACCTGTTAATGGGTGGCGGCTTCGCACCTAGGACCGCATTCGGACCGAGTCGTGTCAGTGCTTTGTGGGTTAGGTGTGTGTGTATGTGTTTTCTGTACTGTGTGATGTCTGTGGGGCGTGGTATGGAATGGAGTATTTGGTTATAATGTCTCTCTGGTGTTACCTTAATGGTGCGAGGTGTTGGTGCATGATTGTACATGTAGCGGCAAGGGTGTTGTGGGTTAGTTGTCGCTGCTGCCATGAATTGTGTTCCCCTCATGTCTAAATGTTCCCTAACTTTCAGTATTTTTGTTTCTGTGTGCAGGTGTTCTATTGGTGTTGTTTGAGTGCATTCTGTAATGATACGAAGTGCGTTGTTTTGTATTGTCTGTAAGGTGTTTATGTGTGTGTTTGAGATAATGGGTGCCCAGCATGGGCTAGCATAGTCCATAACTGAGCGAATATATTGTTTGTATATTAGTGATGTTGTTTCCTGCTGGTGTCCAAAGTTTGTGCCTGTTAGTACCCTAACCCTATATATACGTTATGTTGATGATACGTTTGCTTTATTCAAAACGGATAATCAATCAGTTCAGTTCCTAAGTTTTCTGAACACACTGCATAAGAACATTGTATTTACGCAGGAAAAGGAAGTTGAAGGTTCTATTCCTTTCCTTGATGTTTTGGTCTCCAAATCTGGCTCGACCGTTTTAACTTCTACATACCGGAAGCCTACGTTTAAGGGTTTGGGTTTTAATTTTTATAGTTTTTGCGATTTTAATTACAAATTAAGTTCCATTCGCACTTTGGTGCATAGAGCTTATAATATTTGCTCAAACTTTGCTCTGCTTCATAATGAGTTTGAATTCCTTACTGATTTTTTCTTTAAAAATGGTTTTCCACGGCATCTTGTAGGAGGTATTATTGGTAAATTTCTTAATAATGTATATTCCCCAACCTTATCCCAAAGTATGATAATCCTAAGAATTGTAAATATCTTGTTTTACCTGATCTCTACCATTTTAACACTTTTGTGAAAAAGCAATTGTTGAGTGTTGTGAGGAAATTTTATTTTCACACTGATTTTAAGGTTGCTTTTGTAAATAATAATACCCTTGGATGTTTTTTCCGATGTAAGGACAAAATCCCCCCTGCGATGAGCTGTTTTGTTGTTTATTTGTTTACCTGCCCTGGGTGTTCCCAGGGGAACTACGTTGGCAGTACAGTTCGTTCCTTGCAGGCGAGATTTTGCTCTCATATGGGTATTAGCAATAGGACAGGGAAAGTTTTATCGAAAAAGGAACAGTCTGCTATTAGAAATCATTCTATCAAGTGTAAGGTTGACATTTCTGTTAACAATTTTAAAATTCTTAAATCATTAAAATGCCCGTCCTCCCTCCGTGTTTACGAATCTTTGTGTATTAAATTTTTGAACTCCAATGTAAAATATTGATTCTAGCTGTTACCCCCTTTATATTAATTAGAATACCTACATACTAAAAAAAATTTTCCCTCGTGACCCTGTCTCCTTTTCGCCTCAGTTTTTTTGGCTGTCAAGTGAGCATGGTATGTTTGGTTTACTCTTGTGATTTTTCGTTTAACTTTTTATTCCGTTTAACTTTTTATTAGTAAAGTTTTTTAACTATTTTACGTTTGAATGTTTTTAGTTTTAAGTTTTATTTTTATCACTCGTATATTTTTGTCATTTATATAATTTTTACTTTTGATTTGATTTTGGCTTATGCCTCTTTTCTGCTTTGTAATTTTTATTCTTGAACAGTTTTAATTTTGTACTTTAAATTAGTTTTAGTTCTCGACATTCATATATTTTTGTTATGTATTAATTTTAGCTTTTATTTATTAGGCCTTGAAAATGGGTAGAGTTGCCCGAAACGTCGGCTGCAGCCAAATATAATGACTTTTTTGCTCTACGTCTTCGTTTTTATTCCAAATGTGAAACAATTTCTCCTTAGGAGGGATCCTATTTCATATATATATATATATAATATATTATTATATATATATATATATATATATATATATATATATATATATATATTGTGTACTTGTAATATATACATGAACGTTCCGAAATCACTCAAGTCTAAGTACGTAAATGACGTTTCTGTAAATTTAACATTCTAAGTAATAAAAGGTTCCTAACATTCATTATAGAAATTCCTTTTCTGGTAAAAAAAAGAAAAAGAAAAAAGAGCCCGTTAAGTTCCCGGTTAGTGTCTATGCGGTCCATAATTTGGAACCCAGTTCTGAGAGGAACCTTTCCTTAACCTCTTTTTAATATATAATACCAAACATTTTAAAATTTTCATGCCATACAAAACTTTATACTTACAGTATATGAATGAGTTCACACATGTAATATAAAATGTAATACTCGTGTAATGTACTGCAATATAAAGTACTGTAATGCGATGTAATTTTCATTTCTGAATGGAACAAATCCTTATAAAATATCAGTGAAAAATAGGTATTTTCAAGGTGTCTCGTATTCATTCAGAGTTGATTGTTCAGTTTAAATAATCACCGAGATAGTGACAATCAATTTTTGATGGCTGTCCCACACATTCACATTCAAGTCTACGGTTTAGAACTGCCATAAAATAAATATGGCAAAAAAAAAAAAATTACGGCCACAAAAAATATTACTTAAATATTTCAAAGTCTTGACATTAAATAAAGGTCACTGAATCTCTCTCTCTCTCTCTCTCTCGCTCTCTCTCTCTCTCTCACACACACACAAATAATTAAACGGGCTGTCTAGATATAAGGGGTTCCAAAAAACCTTAGCTCCCCCATTTGCAGCTTACATGTTTACTTATATCGAAATAGTTTTTAGTGATTATAAAAATATATAAAATTCTTTATTTATTGCAGGTATTAAAATTACGCTAGCTGATAAAGGGATAATATAATGGCTTCTCAATTAATTGGTGATTCGGAGATGCAACGTGTGATAGATCGCATACGAGCAATAACATTTCGGGAAGCTCGTGATGCTGGAGCCACCTTTATAACACGTTTATGGGTTGCCAAAAAGGTGAGAAGCAGTGAGGACTTCGTCAAAAGAAATTGGAATAAAACTTTGGATGAATGGGAAATGGATACAACCAAATCTGGGCACCCAAATTTGCCACTCTCTCAGGAAACAAAGGACATCATTGAAAGCGGTACGCGTAAGCGGAAAAACAGCTGTGCTAAACTTTCTAGAGAGATCGAAGTGTTGAGAGGAAAGATCGCTAGTGGTGAGATCATTCGACTGTACCGTCATAGGCAAGGTTTAAAGCCTTGGCATGAACTTCCAAAGCCAAGAAAAACTCAACATAAACATCGATGACAGAATGTGGTTTGCCCATTATCTTGAAGATTGGGATGTGGATGATTTCATGCATTTAGCTGTCTCCGATGAATTTTTTGTTTAAGTAACACGTCGGCCTAACTACCAAAATGATCGAGTGTGGGCCACAACACCAGATGAAATCGATGACAATGAACATTATCGCGAATTATTAAAAAGTCCAGACTGTGTTGGTGTGTTTGTTTTGTTCACTGCAAAGAAGCTCATGTGGGTGCTGAAGCCAAATGGTCAGAGTTGGGATGGACAGTATTTTCGTGATATTATTCTATCCCAGCATGTCATTCCTTTTCTAAGAAACCCAAACAATGTTATGGATGTCGATCAGGTCACGCTTCTGCACGATAAGGCCCCCTGCTTTAAGGCATTAGCCACTCAACAGTTGTTGCGGAACCATGAGATCGATTTCTTTGGAAATGAAGAATGGCCAGGAAATTCTCCTGACCTGAACGTCTGTGAACACATTGGATCAGTTATAAAGGACAAGGGAATGTCTTTTGTTTCAAGAACCTGCAGCAAATCGATTTTCGAAGGATACAATGACGCAACACATTGAAACTGTTTTAGCAAATTTGCGTAACGATCAAGATCTATTCACGTCACTTTTGGCAAGCTACCCAAAGCGAATTCAGGCTGTCTTGGAAGCCAATGGCGGGAACACCAAGTTTTAATTGTTTCTCATTAAATGCAGGATTAAATTCTCTTTTGTAAGGTATGTTTAGTTTTACTGTACCTCTAATGGTTTAGGCCAAGGGCGGGGGGGGGGGGGCTAAGGTTTATTGGAGCCCCGTAGTAATACTAAATACATTTTGAAGTTTTAAAACTAGAATCATAAATTTAAAAACTTATAAATAATGCAGAGTTTCATAATTTCATAAACAACAATATATATATATATATATATATATTCCCAATAGGTTCGTCCATGACGAAATTAGCCCCAAATTTAGCGTATTTTATCATCTTAAAATTTCAACATCTTTCATAATTTCTAAATTAAGAATTCGTCTTTTCTCCCTCCCCCCACGCTTTTTCTCTCTCTCTCTCTCTCTCTCCCCCCTCTGTCTTTAAAGTAGGGATTTATTAATAATATAAAATATAGTAAAATTGTGAACTAAATGTTAAACATACAGTAAGTTAGGTATGATATAAATTCTAAGTAGACCTCAGGTAAATCCCAGAGAAAGCTACGTGACTGCATGCATATAAACATCCGAACAGGCTTCAGCATGTTCTTACTGGAACAGGTGACGCTGTTTGTTCAACCAGTGAGGTGTGGGAATACCAGTCACGCGATGCCACACCAAAAATTTGTCCAATCCTGTATTCATAAGAAGTTTTAGTGTTTAAATAGTATTTGATATGTATAATTAAATCATTTAATATTGTTAAACAGGTAACATAAGCTAATTAAATAATATGTATGAAACAGTTAGGAATTTGTAAAACTCATAATATAAGGCATTTTAAATTTGTTTTCAAGTTCCAGAATCAAATAGAAAAAGACTAAAGGTTATTTTCCCAATGCGAGATGAAAATACGACTTCTTGAGGTAGAAGGGAAAAGAGAGCTCAGCGCAGATCGAGAGTCAATTGATCAGGCAATGGAGAAGAATTTGTTATAGAGAGAGGGTCATACACAGTCCATCAGAAGATCGCATTTTCCCTTCCATGTCATTTTCAATTTAATATTTCCATTCGTTTCCCTGGGAAATTGGGCCCACTTTTAAGATGGAACTTGAGACAGTAAATTCAATTAAATTATCTCCTAGGGCTTTCGTAGGGGGATACTTTCTTTCCTCTGGCCCTAGGCCTATTCTTGTCTCACGCTACACTATATTCCCCATTTCCTTACGCCTATTTGAATTCCGATCAAGACCTATTCCTCTTTATTAATTATATAACGTAAGCAATGTAATTTAATATGCGAAACTTAAGATTAAATATTAAAACTTTGTTGCTTTTTATAAAAACAGTGAGAGTCATAATTGTCATTTAAGATTCGTGACAGAGACACGTTCGTAAATATAAAGTTAGTGGGAAATATTGTAAAGTTAAAAATAGTCACTTAGCTACACGGAGTAAAATTGAGTTGGATAAAACTTCTTCAGGTCCGCGCTACCATCGGTGCATTGCATAATTATTTAAAACGTTAACACCCACCCACGAACGGCTGAATGGAAGGGTCACCCACCAGGGATGCCGCACCGACCAGCAGGGACCACCGGGGAAAGGGACGTCACCCCTGGAGAAACAACGAACCCTTCAGCACACAATAACCCACATAAAATATTCCACATAAGATACAATGTGTAGCCACATAAATTGCATTAAATGCTACACAACTCTCGCCCGTCGTTCTTGCTTATGCCACTTTTGTTTTATGAACATTTTATTTTTACTCTACTCGTGGTTCGGATTCCACGTTAAACTGTAGGTCTAAGGTGGAGTGAAAAGCTTGATCTTCGTCAGAATGAACAATTCGGGCTGAAGCTAACCAAAGGTTATATACAGTATATAGTGGAAATTTTCAGTGAATGTGGTAAAAAAATATTCATATAAAATTACTGTTAATTTCTGTTCGTATAAAAATCATAAATCATTTCCCTAAAAATTTCCACCATAATATAACCTTTGGTTAGCTACAGCCCGAATTGTTCATTCTGACGAAGATCAAGCTTTTCACTCCACCTTAGACCTAGTGTTTAACGTGGAATCCGAACCACGCTCCATCAGCAGCCCAGCGTCTTAACCACTAGGCCACCTAAGGTACCCATTTATCTACCAACCACTTTCTTTTATTGTGTGGAAGGATGAACAGCTGGGTTTTGCTGCGCGCCGGCTGCCGTCGGGTCTCGAACCCGGGGCCGATGGATTCGTAGTCAGCGACGCTAACCACTACACCACAGAGGCGCCACTACAACACCGTATACACACACACACACACACACACACACACACGAGTCATAATTATTATATATTATATTCTTAAATTTTTACCCCCATGGGCTATACATTAAAATGCTCCCCATAACATGGACAGGTCTTGTTTTGACGCAAATCCTATATTCTACAAGAAGTTAACATTTTTTACCGAAATACTGACGTCGTTACATTCAAATAAAACAAAAACGTTCGTGTTTTAATTTGAATGAAATTTAATTCAATAATTTCTCATAAATTTCCATTGGTTTTACCCTCTCCCTGTCAAAAGCACTCCCTACCAAAAACTCTCCCTATTAAAAACTTTCTCCCTTTCAAAAATGACCATTGTAAACTCCTGAAGCAATCGTAAACCACCTTAAAGTTATAGTTCAGCCTCCTGATACATGCTAAGAACTTCAAAATCCCGTTGGGGGGCCGAGCATAAACTTCAAAGAACTGTCACGTCTTTTCCAACCTAAAAAAATCGTGACAGCTTGACAGACCATGTTCAGTGCGGTTCCGCTCATCTTTAAATTGCTCATCGTCACTGACAGTCATTCCTTTTGAAATTTAAGTGTTTTATGTTGTAAATAAGATACAATTAATTTAAAAACAATTACTTTCTTTTCATCACTGACTGTTCAGAATTATTCAGATTTCATTTCTATAAGAGCCCAGTAAAGCGTAAAGCTTAAGGGCCAAATTAAATAAAATAAATAGGCCAGCTTCACAATTACTTATGTCAATTGGAAAAATTTTTGTTAAATATTGCTAACTTTTTAAATATAATTTTTTTTCAGGCTACAAGCAAAATTAAGCAAGAATTGGCAATAATGTTGTTAAATATTGTTTTAGCTTGCCATTTTTTAAACGTAAATTTAATTTCTATTTAATTTTTATTTACTTATGGGGGGCAATAATCCGGGGGTTGTCGGGGGGCAATTGTCCGGGGGGCGGTTGTCCGGGGGGCAGTTGTCCTAGCACCGATAAAGTTGTAACATATATTCTGCTCGATTTTTTATTTCATTCACAACAAAAATTAAATGACATAATGACAAATTAATCATCAATATAATTCCCCTCTTTTTCTATAACCTCCTCCAACCTGTAGAAAAGTTTTTTTATGCCACGTTCGAAGAAATCCCTCGGTTTCGAGTTAAAAAAAGCGATCACTTCGTTTTCGATAGCTTCCCTGGATTGTAACTTTTGTCCATCTAGTTGGTGTTGCAGACTTCTGAATAAATGGTAGTCTGAAGGTGCGATGTCCGGAGAATAAGGTGGATGAGGCATTTTTTCCCAACCAAATGCCTCCAATTGGGCAGTGGTGATTCGAGCAGTGTGAGGGCGCGCGTTATCCTGGTGGAATAGAGCACCTCTGCGATTAATTAATGCAGGACGTTTTTCTTGTAATGCCATCTTCAATCGTTGGAGTTGTTGGCAGTAGACTTCAACTGTGATTGTTTGGTTATCTGGCAGAAGCTCAAAATGAATAATTCCTTGCATATCCCACCAAACGCATAGGAAAAATTTTCTTTAGATGGGGTCCATTCCGGCTGAGGCTCAGGCTTTGTTTCACGGCTAAGCCACTGATGTCGACGCTTAATATTGTTATAGAGGACCCATTTTTCATCCCCAGTGACGATCTGATTCAAAAATGGTGCCTGCAGTTGCCGAGAATGCAGTGATGTGCAAATATCGATTCGTTGTTGAAGATTCGCTTGTGAAAAATCATGCGGAACCCATTTTCCAACCTTCACTACTTTTCCTAACTTTTCCTAACTTTTCCTACTTTTCCTTCTGTCTCATTCTGTATCGTGATAAAACCTGTGCGAACCCTGTCGCCGCGTGTATTTTGCAACATTTCTAAAACTATTTCACATTATCTTGAGGTTATTCTATAATTATCTATCGTCCGTTTTCTAATCGAACAGAATTTATGCTACAACCTGATAAATTATAAAACCAATGTATTTATTTTATTATCAATAAAGATTATTCAAATTCAATATTGTTCAAACTTGAAAAATAACTATCTTCAAATTGAATCCAAGTTATTTACAATTTAAATACATTTTTGAACTATTTTAATATTTCAGTTTAATAAAGTAAGAAAAATCTTACAGTTTTGTCATCCTCACCACGTTAATAATATTTAGTCGAAATGAATATAAATTATCTCACAATATTTTATAATAACAAAAATAATTACAATAGTTACAATAGTGTGTCATTAAGAATTGCAATCCACGTTAGTATCTCATACCACGAGTGAACGTTCGTATGTAAACTTTGTGTTCTATAGAAACCGGATCAATGAAAATGCGCGGCTTCTTATACACCAGAAGTCTCCAATTTTTTAATATTCATGGGACGGATTCAGGTGTCCTACTGGGCACATGCTCTTAAAACAATCTTATCATTCGTGATGCATGTCATCACGACTGATATTTTAGTTTTAAGGAAAGTTACAGTCTCTTTGCAAGTCAGGCAGATTGCTTTCTCCTCGCAGGGAGCAAAGAAGTGGTCCACTGTTCCGTCTGTTCGTTGAATACAAGGAATTCTGTATTGACTTTTTTTTTCTTGTCTTGCGTTGGCAGTGTATTAACGACCAGTAAGTCTTGACATGTAACTACTAATAGTTAATTACTTGCGACATTCGTTGCCGCATTTTAACTTAATGATTTACACGCGTTACATGAACAAAATCGAATTTCATAATGTCGGCGTTCGACCTTATGCAAATATATGGATTTCAGATTTCAAACTAATTTCAGACTTTCAATGAAAATGACTGACCTATCTTAACCAGAATAATCTAACCTAACCAGACATAACTTAACCTAACCTAGCGTAATCTAACCTGGCATAATGTAGCCCAACCTAACCTAGCGTAATCTAACAGGGCTTAGTGTAGCCCAACCTAACCTAGCGAAACCTAAACGGGCATAATGTAACCCAACCTAACCTAACCGGGCATAATGTAACCCAACCTAACCTAGCGTAACCTAATCGGGCATAATGTAACCCAACCTAACCTAGTGTAACCTAACCCAGCATACGGCAACCTAACCTAACTTTTTAGTATTGACCTTATAAATGTCGACATTGTGCAGATTGACTTTGTTCCACTACCTTGTTTACATCTGCCGAGCCACGGACAGTTATTAAAATTCCTCGATAGAGAGAGAGAGAGAGAGAGAGAGAGAGAGAGAGAAGGCCTAATTGAGTTCGGAGTAACTAATTAGATAAAGATTTACAGTTTCACCTTTTTCCAACCAATAGCAGAACGTCTGTAACATGCCTCCTGAACGTTTATGTGAGGTTTCGCCGGGCTCTTAAACGGGAAACATGTTACGGTTTTTTGGTGTAACTGTAACTAGTTGTATCTCAAATAAAATACTTGCTACCACATTTTAAATCATGCAAATTTCTTTTCTCTCTCTCTCTCTCTCTCTCTCTCTCTCTCTCTCTCTCTCTCTCCCAATTACACATACATACATAGAAATCGTACACTAGATAGCACCGTTGTATAAAGTAACTAATAATATATTTGTGCTGATCTTATATCAACTACTTGGTATTGTCACAAAAACCTCGAACATATTATGTTTTTGATTTTATAGAAAATATTTACAGCTCTATTTACTGAGGTATCGGTCCAACAAGGATCCCATGGCCCACTCCAGGCTCATCATGATCCCTAAAGGAGGGAAATCCGCAGAGTTCATCGAGAACTATAGACCCATCAGCCTGTTAGAAGTACTCGGCAAAACCCTGGAAAAAATACTCCTTCGGAAACTGAATTTCCACCTCACGGTCAATGGTGCACTTTCAGACGCCCAGCATGGATTCAGGAAAAAGAGAGGCACAGCCACAGCCCTCGCCATTCTGCACGAAACGGTGGCAAACAAACTAGCGTTCAGCAGAAGAGTCTCGATAGTACTGAGAGATGTGAAGGCCGCCTTCGACAAAGTGTGGCACCAAGGATTACAATACCGCATCCTCGAACAGAACATGGACGCAAACTTAGGGAAAATCCTTTGCAGCTTCCTCAAAGATCGAAAAGCTTACGTCCAACACAAGACCCACACTGGCAAGCTCTTCGACATCCAGGCGGGTGTGTCCCAGGGAGCGATACTTTCCCCCACTCTGTACAACCTGTACATCGCCCAATTGCCTCCGCCCCCACCACACACCCGAGAAGACATCTACGCGGACGACATCACGCAAATAGTAACATCAAACCTCAGCAAAGAGCAACACGCCAACAGGCTGAAGAGACAAATTGAAAGAATCAATGAATTCGAGGAACGTTGGAAAATTCAGACAAACCAACAGAAATTCACAGTTATTAACATTGGCCGCAGGAACGTTCACGCACTAGAAATAAACAACCGAATCCAACCTTACAAGCGACAAGGCACAGCTCTCGGCCTGACCATCAACAGCTTTGGCTATAAAAATCACACCACAGCAAGGTCAAACAAAGCGAAAGGAGAGCTCAGTAAATTCTACCGTTTCAGGGGACTCTCGGTAAAAAATAAGAAGATGCTGTACACGGCGCTCGTACGGTCTATCCTCGAATACCCGGCAATTCCACTGCACACAACGAGCGACACAAATCTGATGTTGCTACAAAAAATACAGAACGCTGGAACAAGATTCATCCTGGGGAAACGACTCAGCGACAGGATATCTTCCCAGGCACTGCACCAACAAGCAAACTTACCAGCCCTCAATGTGCTTCTGCACAGTAGGGCGGAGAAAACTTGGAGGAAGGTACGAAACACCTCTCCACAGACCTATGAAGAATTCGATATTGGACCTCAGCGCGGGAGAGAGTACTTCTACTTCAAGAGAAGTCTACCCCGCAGCAGAAACCCCCCACCAACGGCACTTTTTGTACCGTATAAAAAAAAAAAAAAAATAAAAAAAAAAAATAAAAAAAAAAAATAAAAGAGGTAGAAAACCCAAACTAAGCTAACAAGTCAAGCACCCTACAAAAGCTTGAACGCGCAAGGAAGGTGAATCACCTATCACCAGACCTAACCCCCCCCCCCCCCCAAAAAAAACCTGCGCATCCTTGGTGAGCCCGAGGACCTATCAACTCTTCATCTATATTTCCCATTTCCCCACTTTCTGTTATCTCTCCTACAACTCTAATTTCACCTCTTATAACGTCAACAACAACAACAACAACTCCAGGCTAGTCCCAAATGGATTAAGAGAGGTAAAGGTTAAACTCTCCATGCCTACATCCATGTACACGCAAAGCCATCACGCCGGCAAAGTGACGAAATGCTCCTACAAAAGGGGGTTGAAAGAAGAATTGAGAATAGAAATAAGATTTTCCATACCATGCCCTTACACGTCACGTGCATCCAGCCACCCAAGAGAAAAAAAGAGAAAAAAGCAATCGTGATGGCAGAAACGCAACCCTTCCTCACCTAATCCATGCTATGCACTTTTTTTGTTCGTTATGAAATTATGTATTTCTGCAAAATACTTTTCTACTCTATTCTTAGACCTATTAACAAGGCATGCGAGTATGTGAGCGCGTTTTCTGTAATTGGATGTCTGTCAAGTGTATGCATCTGCCAACTCTTTGAATGTCCCCGAGTTTCAACTTGGGTCTTCCACCGTCAAAGGTGTTTATGCGGCAAGTGATATATTGAGTCGTTCATACTTCGCGGTCTTATGCCACCATGAGTGTAGAGAAAATCTCTTTCCGGCGAGGAATATCTGTGGAAAGTCCCTGTATCTATCCCCGTGTACTTGTCCCTTATGGAAAATGAAGGTGGGTAATCACCCGTGGGTGAACACCCGTTGTTGCTACGGTAAATTCAAGAGTCTCCCACTTAGAGTTGCTCGATGGTTGATCATGCAATGTGGGGTACAATGAACCAGAGACGTCTCTCTGAAGTGGAGTGAGGACTAAGTGTAGGAGGAAATGTTTAAATAAACTCATGCAGGGTTACGTTATAATACTATTTTCAAAATACTTCTCTAATCTATTCTTAAATTATGTTATATGTGGGAACAGTCTTCAATCCTGAGTGTAATCAGAACTTTGTCCAGCCTATTTTTTAACATATTTACACTTTGGCTTG
>JAJOZX010002429.1:350000-372500 GCA_023014485.1 Bathynomus jamesi
GTAAGAGGTTGGAATTTTTACGTGTACAGAAGAACATCCTCAAAGTGTTCCCTCCCTTTGCGAAATTGCACGATGATTCCGGTCAGGATAATCTCTTTATCACAGCCTCCAGCTTTTCGATTGAAATGGAGTGGATTTTACGTTCAATCGTTGTCCTTTAGATCCCTATTAGAAGAAATCACAGGTATTGAAGTCAGGTGAAAGAGGAGGCCATCACAGTCGGGAAATAGGTGATACTATTAGAGGGGATTCTCGAACTAAAAATTCCATGAAAAAAATCTAAAACGACATTCGCTGTACGAAGTCATGTGTCATCCTGAAGACACCGAACTCCGTTCACATCAGTGTCCTGACTCCAAAGAAACGGAATGAACTGTTCTTGAAGGATTTGGAGGTAAACACGCGCACGCAGAAGGCCGAAATGAGAAACTACGCTTCCCGAATTCATCACGTGATTTCGCAAAAGGTGCGATGTATACCCGCAAAAATCTTCCATCCTTTCACAGCGATCCAACCAAGATTTATTTATGAACGTAAGTTAATCCAGCGATTCTTAATTACGTTGTGAAAGTGTGACGTAATTAAAGAATCACACTATGCAAATTTAACAAATTTACACCTAATTATCATTATTAACTTTCCGTAAACCATAAATTTAACAAATTAAATGTTAATTTCAAATAGACGAATTATATTAATGACATTTAAATCATGGCCTAAAAATGAAACTTCGAGCATTTATGCATCCTTGGATCTTATTGAGATTTCTGGCTGACATCCAATTAATTAAGTATATATATATATATATATATATATATAGTGTGTGTGTGTGTGTGTACACATATAATTGAAGAAGAACATTCCAGTATGTGTATACATGTGTAAAGAATTAACTCGCCGACACAATGGATGCATTCGCCATATGTTAATTAAAATTTCTTCATTTTCAATTTAGAATCAAGTCATTTATTAAAATATGCGAACATTTCTACGAAATCAAAATCATAAATTTTGCTTTTAAAGTTAGTTTGTTGGAAATAATATAAATGTATCAGGTTGGTTCGTAAAATTTATTCATTCTGTATATAATTATTAAAATTTAGACAAAGTATTAACTCAATTTCCTGCGTTTAATTACGTTTGGGGGAAGAATTTTTTGCTTTTTTGTTTCCTGGTGAGTATATATATATATATATATATATATATATGTGTGTGTGTGTGTGTGTGTGTGTGTGTGTGAAGTATCAAAGATTCATTTTAATATATATTACATTTAACTTGTAAAATGTGAAGATATTTTAAAATTCTCAGTTTGTTTTAGAATCATTTGAGAGAGAGAGAGAGAGAGAGAGAGAGAGAGAGAGAGAGAGAGAGAGAGAGAGAGAGAGAGAGAGCAGGCAAAAGTCTTGTTCCTTGTGAACCGCTTATTTACTCTATAAATGTTTAGACTGAAAGCAATGAAACCATTTACATACTTCTTTTACATAAAAATGCAATAAACATTTTGTTACATTTTAGTAGAGACGTTGGCACACTCCTTTCGAGTGTTCGCTTTTAGTTCCTGAATGATGCGTGTTGGTGATTTCGTAAACCACACACTTCAGGTGACTTCACAAAAAAATTGTGTGCCAACGGCTCTACTAGAATATTACGTAATGTTTATGTAAAAGAATTGAAGTATATGTAAACGATTTCATGATCTGCGGTTTGAATATTTACCGAAGTAATAGCTAATGCATATAGGATAGGGCTTGTGGTTTTCCCCCTGGCAAAAGTTACATTTTTTTATATTCCTTGAAATTAAAAGGGGTTGAAAGGAATTTGAAATTTGTTGCTGAAGAATTTAAAAAAAAAAAATCCATATTTGCTCTACAGATGTTTCCCCTTTGGCATTTAGGATCACGTATGGGTGTGTGGGTGCGTATGAATGAATGCCTGTAGGTGCGTATGAATGCGTGTGGGAATATAGTTTCACTGAATTTCAAAGAACGTCGTCGCAACATTTCGCCATGATGTTGGATTTGAATAACGCTCGTAATGAGTTCTGTTTTGTGTGTTATCAATTTTTGACTGGTGTTTCTCTTCACTAACTCCCATATACTGTATGTTCAAATGGATCAAGTAAAGATAAGCACCCCCAACCTTTTTTAGTTAGCTTTATAAGGCTAACTAACGAAAATATCACGACTTAACCTAACCAATCGTTAGGTCAACTGTACGCCCTTGACGATTGGTTAGGTTAGGTCGTGATATTTTCGTTAGTTAGCCTTATAAAGCTAACTAAAAAAGGGTTGGTGCTTATCTTTACTTGATCCGTTCAAATCGTTCATGGTAAGTTTTCTGCGTCGTCATTTCAGAATAAGTAATGCATTTGTAGCTGGGAAAGATTTTATTGATTTTGTAGTGTTATACGGAGCCGAACTTTAAGTTCCAGGAATGAATCTGTTTTCTAAAACTTTATCACATTGATCCTGTCGTATTGTTCATTTAACAGAGATCATAAGTTTCTTCGCTACTATTGCCGACCAAATCATAATGGAATGAGATACTTAACCCTCTATAAACGACTGATATGAAATATTAAGGTCCGTTAAAACCGCTGGCCACCAAACTGTCGTAATTATTTTGTTTATTGTTTAATTTTGTTTAATCATCCACGTTATTTGTACTTAATTCTACACTTTTACACTGATTTACTCTCTTAACTGCGTTTAACTGCTGTACGGATAGTGTGCGTAAATAGGGACAAGAGACACGGAGTCCTCGCTGACATTTCGAACGAAAGGAAAACATAATGGGGATATAATTTCAATTTTTACGGGTTTATGTAACTTATTAAGTTTGAAAACAAGTACAGCATAATAACAGGGAGAGGCGGTAGTAATTTCTTAATGACAAATGTAGGACACAACGACCAAACTTGTAACTCTACCAGAAGCACACTAAAATGGGTTTCTCAGATCCAAGATTGAAAAAAACCCTCTTCGAATCTGTCCATGTGATTGGTCAATTGTTTCTTTTGGCAACAGTAACACAATAAATTTGTTTCATTTAAAATAATCATTATTAAATTTCATATTAAAATTCAACACATTACGAGAGTCATTATTCTCTTTTGGTCATACTTACTTTTTCCTTCGGTATTGAGGTCAATACTGCCTTTGTGTGTCAGAGTCCGTATAGCTCAGTGAGTCGCACCATTTCCCTATGAGCGAAGTGAAGAAAACACTGATGTCAGGGGTTCGAATCTCGATGATGCTGACATTAATAATAATGCAGGAGTTGAACAGTGGGTCGCATTAGTTGGCCTAAGCGCTGTACCACTTTCTGGCCCTCCTGACTGATTATAATTATTAACATCGCTCATAAGTTTCGATCCTAACCTCTGGAATGATATATATATATATATATCATTAATAATAATAATGATTGGGGTTATTTAGCCTCCTTCGCAACATCTAAGGTCATATGACGGAGGGGACCTACAGCTTTACGTGGGATCCGAACCACGGGTCACTACATAATCTGGACACGGAGGACGGTCTCCCATCCAACTACTACCCAGACCCAATGTCGCTTAACTTCGTTGATGAACGGGAAGCGGTGTTACGACATTGGCTACGGCGTAGCTCTACACATCATTAAGGGTGAAACGATCTTTCTATACGAATTTCCATGCTTAGACTATTTGGAGGAACATAATGAACACTTGATACTCAAAAGGATAAAAACATTAGAAATTCTGCTTCATCATCCGCAAGATAATGAAAATCGAAGCGAAATCCGCAAATGATTGCAGCTGTTGGATTCATTCCCGGGAAGTTGAGAAAGATCATCGAAAATGAAGGTGGAGAGGCAGATTATTAAACTATACTTCTGTATTTTCAACCCAAAATAACATATGTACCATTCTGCGTCATAAAAGATTTATAACTTTATATTCATTAAATCGGGAGGTATCATTAGACAGGTATTCTCCGAGGATAATAAAACGCGAACGCACGAATTCAAGGAAGCATAACTTCAAAAGTGTCTACGTTATGATTGATATCATGTCTTCCAAAAATGGAAGCTTGTTCTTACAGTAATGTGAAAAAAACGATATATCTTAACATCAATTTCGTCTTGAATGAAGTCCTTTTTACGAATTAGAGAACATTTTTATATATGAAGATACAGTTTATACTGGGTTGATTTATGAAAAAAATTCCCCATGCTTATGTATCATCCATTTTGTTGATCGAAGCCACCTGATCGAAGCCACCTACTTCCGTAAAACATTATTTTATCTCAATAACAAATTGCTAAACTGATATCTTTTCTTTTTTTTATTTAACAAGCAGTTTTATGAGGTGAGTTCTTTATTGAAACATAACTCTCTGTTTTTAAAGTCACAGTGAAATACGGGATTTCCTTTATTGCATCAAATGTCTTCATATATCCCTCTTCACTCCTATTTCTCACGGCAATTGCCACCTTTAAAAACAAATCATGTCACGTCGATTCTATTCCTAATGTAATATTTAAGTATATCCATGATATACCCAAACAGCGAGCCAGCATTCCTCAATGAAGTAGTAAATAGAGACATCGTGGTAGTGTATGAGTAGCTGAAATTAATATCAGACTTCAGTATTATAAGTGACGGAAAAATATTAGGACATTAAAAAAAACTATCTTTTCGCCAATACATTCAAAATATAGATCATAAACTGTCGAAATTCTCGTTTATTCTAACAAAATTACATTTTCTATACCCGCAAATGTACTTAAACGGCTATTATTTTGTATACTCTATCTACAGTTCACATACAACATAAATGCATATTGGAGGTGTCTCTATATTATTAGTCCTTTAACCAAAACCAAAAGAGAATTATTAGAAAAATAAATTAAAGTGATTATTATGCTCATACATCAGAAATCTTCAAGCCAATGCGTACATTAAAATGTAATACCGTTTTATGTGTTCAGGCCGCGTCACTCACAGTTGTGCGACACACTCTACCTCAGTTCAAACTGTGGCACGTAAATGTGATTCAAAGAGAATTGGATTTATTATGGAATTCTCAAAGTATGGTCCCTTGCGAAACTTTTTATCGCCAAACCTCGGCTTTGAAAGGATCATATACTGATAAAATGTTGGATATTTTTTGAGTCTGTTGCTTGGTTCAATGATTTCATTGTCAACAAAGTTAAGATTTTTTTAGCAATATTTGAAACCTATTTCTAGATATTATGTTAGGTGCTACCTCATTTTTGTAAATAGCATCAGTGGACCAGTAATTAACGATTTTACCAATGTATACGGGGCTCATCCAAACATTCAAGCCAAAAAAGTCTTCATTTCTTCTTTGTTGATGGGTTTCTAAGACTGTATTCTTGAATGCCTCGGGGAAGTTTCACCCTGCTGTTTTTTCTGCACATCTGTTTGTTTCATGAACCAAAAGATTTGCCACTGCATCGTCAACTAAAAGTTTAAATACTTCTATTGGGAAAATATCTTCCGGCAGGTCTTTTGGTACTCTTGCATTACCAGTAAAAGTAAATTTTGGGTTCTGCTTTGGTATTCAGTCCATACTGCTTGATCTTGAACATCGTCTTTGCCTCGTTCTGGATCTTCTAAATCCTTATCAGCTTTGGCTACGAACATTTCGCTTAGGCACCTTTCTATTTCATTGTCTGTATCGTCTTCTGATAATTCATCTGGGCTATAATTTGGATCAGCAACTGAATCGTCATCAGATTCATTGATAATTTGTTCCAGTTTTCTTAATTTAGTTATCTTTTCCAAGGCTTTGAGTTCGTCATAATAGTAAAAAATGCTAAATTATATACTCAGCACCTCTTTTTTTAGGGAATAAAAGCAATAAACCTAAGTAAATTCTGAAAAAAGCAAAGAGTGGTAAATTTCACATATGAATCACGTATGAGTGACATGGCTCTGGAGGAAAATGTTTGTTTACTGGGAGCCACGTCACTCATTTTTGAAATGCATAAAAATGACACCCGTAATAAAAATTTTGTTTTTGACCTTTACACGTCCTATATTTGTCGTAATATACCACCTGAACCCAAAAATGACATTTGGTCCCAGGGGAAATTTTCCAAAATTCCCTCTGGCATCGAATGTGTTAATGTTCAGAATTAGAAAACAATTTGCCTTGAGGATAATGATCGAAAAAGTCACGGACAATCAAATACGTCACAAACATCAAAGAAGATATACGAATAGTAAATACATTTCAAAGGCAAATTATGCTCTTCACTGTAACAGGAATTATTTAGTGGTGAAATTATTTAGTGATGAAATTATTTAGTGGTGAAATTATGGAACGATTTATCAAATGAATTAAAATAAATCAGTGATTAATTAGCTTTCATAAAACAATTAAAATTTAATGAATTTTGAAGTTATTGAGTGTGTCTTAGTCTTAAACACACTAAAATCATATAATTAATGTCACTCCTTTAAAGTCCAAATGCCCAACAAAGAAATAATAATGATAAGGATTATTATTATTAGTATTATTATTATTATTATTATTATTTTTTTTTTTTATAATCTCTTCTATTATTCTTCCTTTTTATTATTCTTTCTTTTAATAGCTCCACAGTTTGTACACACTGATTGTACATGTGTCCATGTAACTTTTGTGTATGTAACTTTTTGTATGTACGCATATAGGAATTAATCTCTGCCTTATTATTAACATTTCAATAATATTGTATTGTTAATATGTTTTATAGAAACATACACATTTTTTTTATATAATTCCTATAATTGAATTTAATATTCATAAGGAATGATCTAATGTCACATTTAAACGTACAAATACATCAATAATAATTCGAATATGTAATAAATTATTACAATAAAAATATTTTTTTAAGTTCATATATTGAAATGTAACGTTTTAGAACATAACATACTATGTCTTAGTCTGTAATTTCCCTCTAGTCTCTATGTCTTTACATAAAAATTGTATAATTATACAGAACGAGTAGATTTGAGCGAGGAAAGCGTGCCTATACTTACTAAAGGCAGTTTACAGCTGTATATAGTACAGTACAGTATATGGTAGTTATGGTACAGTATATGGTAGTTATTGTACAGTATATAGTACAGTGTAACTAGAAGAGACAGGATAAGTAACGATAGGGTCAGGGTGGTGGTGAAAGTTAGGGAAATTTCAAAGAACGCTCAAGAGAGAAGACTGGCATGTAATGAGAAGAGACACGGGAACTACGTTGGGAGGAGGGTGTTATCTATGGAAATGCTCGGGAGGAGGAAAAGAGGAAGACCGAGGATGAGGTGGAGAGATCGCATCAGGATGGACATGAGCGAGAAGAACCTGACGGAGGAGATGCCGCAGGATAGGGCGGAGTGGAGGAGTATCCGCAACAGCGACCCCATATAAATCGGACTAATAATGCTGCAGAAGAAGAAGAAGATAGTACCTGTGTTGTAATAATGAAAATATACTCAGCTATGTAAACTCTGTATATATTTGTAAATAGAGAATTGAAAGAATTGAATTATTTCAATTGCAAACTTTTGAAATACAAATTTATTAGAAAATTTATCATTTTGGGCCAGTTTTTAAACATTTTTAAGCGTTTGATTTTTAAATTTTTTAACTTCTTAATTTTATAAGTATTTTTTTGACAATTTACTGATGATGGGAACAGAGGGGATCTCAGTTCACCAGAAATCTTTTTTAAATTTTTTTAAGATGCTAAAATAAGGCAGGTTCCGTCGTTTGGCACTTGTATTCATTATGTGCACGACTGCCTCTCTCTCTCTCTCTCTCTCTCTCTCTCTCTCTCTCTCTCTCTCTCTCTCTATATATATATATATATATATATATATGTGTGTGTGTCTGTGTGTGTGTGTGTGTGTGTGTGTGTGTGTGTGTGTGTGTGTTAGACAAATATGTTCTTTTAAAGGTGTTCAATTTTCTTGTGAAAATTAAGGTAAGAAAAACTCCCACAGAAAACTCTATGAATCAGTGTGCAGATAGCGTTAATTACATAAATCATAGCGCAATAACTATGATTTATTCTATTAACTTATTCACATGATGATTTATATATACACACACACACACACACACACACACACACACACACACACACATATATATATATATATATATATATATATAGAGAGAGAGAGAGAGAGTATGTCATAAGTAGCGTGATATAGTGTACAGTACTTGCTCGGTACTTGCTGTAATTGCTGTACTTACTGTTAATTGAAATTCTACAGCGTGCCTTCAAGTTTCTACAGTAAATGTTGAACTACAGCTTATCAACGAATGTTTGATTTCCATATTAAGCTTTTGATTAATTTGAAGAAAATTCATCTTAATGAACTTCAGAAATAAAGGTTATTAATTAATTAAAGTTTATAAGCCTTCTGCGTAGTATTTACTTAAAATAATTGAACATTAATGTAAATTATAGTTATAAATTATAAATTATAAATTATAAATACTAAACGTTACCGAAGAAAGAAAAAGAGACGATTAAAGAAAGTGATAAATCTGGCACTATCGTACAGTGCCAAATGATTGTGGGAATTTGAATTGAAAATACTGTACATATAATACTAAATATATCAATCATGGGAACTGACTTAATCATTTGAATAATCGGAGCTATTTGAAGATCACTTCACATCTTTTATATATATATATAACCTTTGGTTCACTTCCGCCCGAATCGAACCACTCCCCACCAGCAGCACAGAGTCTTAACCACTAGGCCACCCAGGATACCCATTTATCTACCAACCACTTTCTTTATTGTGTGGAAGGATGAACAGCTGGGTTTTGCTGTGCGCCGCCTGCCGTCACCGGGTCTCGATCCCGGGGCCGATGGATTCGTAGTTAGCGACGCTAACCACTACACCACCGAGGCGCATTTATATATATATTACGCCTTGTAGTGTTCATAACACATCAAAGACTACAGTCACTTATAATATTTCTTAATATTTTATATATTTTGTCAATTTAATTTTTCTTTTAGAAAACAAGGTTCTATTTTTTTTAATTAATTAACTCTCTCTCTCTCTCTCTCTCTCTCTCTCTCTCTCTCTCTCTCTCTTCTCTCTCTCTCTCTCTCTTTGATATTCTATATTATTAAATTTGTTATGGTTTGGGAATATTTATATGAACTTTATTGACAGAAGTTTAATGAGCGTTTGTGGTCGACTGTCATCATCATGTCGTAGATCTTGCACTCTCTCTCTCTCTCTCTCTCTCTCTCTCTCATCAGCTGTTTTTAGTGTCCGCTCTAACAGAATTTTAATGTTCTATTCTTAATGTCATATATATATAAATATATATATAAAATTTATATTATCATCCTTATCATATAGAGAGGGTTCACAAAAATAACTAGGCACCGCACTACAATGATTGTCATCAAGAAACAAACGGCAAACCTCAACAATGGAATGTCAGAACGTGTGTCAGCTTTACATGCTGCAAAGGGGAAAGCAACACCTTTCTAAATATAGTGATTCGATAAGTCTGTTTTATTTATTGACTTTTATTACCAAATCAAAAACTATGGATAAAAACCTGAAGGTGTCTATTCATTATTGTCAATCTCTCTCTCTCTCTCTCTCTCTCTGTCTCTCCATATATATATATAAGACCCCTGCACAGAAACAGCAAATGAGTAGAGGTGAACAAATCTTGGAGCTGGTACAGCACACCTAACCTCTTGCAAGATGTTTTAGAAGGAGAATATTTGAAATCTTTCCAGGAAAGATCAAGAGAAAAGGAAACACCAAGAATGTTAAGAAAAGAGGAAGGACTGAATTGTGTATTGCTGAATATAAGGTGATACCTGTATGGAAGATTGTAACGAATAGACAGATGAAGAAGCTGGGTTTATCAGTCATTGAAAGTCACAAGGTTTTCTCTGCCCCTATCAGAGATAATAGAAAGATCAGAGGACAGGTGGTGCGCCATAACCATCTCACGCGAAGCATGGAGTGACTGTTGAGAGGGACTTTGGGACGTTTTGTGAAGCTGGTGGAGATGTGAAGGGTAGAATCATTGGTATAGTGGATAGAACGGGAAGTACGACTTAAAAGATCATTGATAAATAAAAGGAAAATGGTGCATGACAGGACAGAACTTTGAGGAACCCCACTATTTACAGTTTTAGGAGAAGAAGAGTGGCCATCTACAACCGCAACTACAGATCGGTCGGAAAGGAAATCAGAGATGAAGGCACAGATAGGAGGATAGAAACCGAAGGAGTGCAGTTTGGAAAGTAAGGATTTGTGCCAGACTCTATCAAAAGCTTTTGATATGTCTAGCGCAATAGTAAAAGTTTCACCGAGTTCCCGGAAGGAGGATGACCAAGAGTTAGAGATATATGCAAGAAGATCGACAGTAGAGCGTCCCTTGCGGAACCCATACTGACGATCTGAAAGAAGATTTGTGAGTAGAGGTGTTTAAGAATTTTCCTATTAAGGACAAATTCAAAAACTTTAGTAAGACAAGAATTCAAGGCATTTGGACGATAGTTGGAGGGTTGAGATCGGTCACCTTTCTTTGGGATAGTCTGAATGAAAGCAAGTTCCAGTAGGAAGGAGAAGTACCAGATAAAAGACAAAGACGAAAGAGTTTGCTTAGGTACGGTGTCAGCACAGAAGCACAGTTCTTGAGAACAACAGGAGCGACTCATCAGAACCGTACGCCTTTGGAAGAGATTATAATTTTAGAAATAATTAAGTCAGAGTGGGGAGGAGATGGAGGAACAGCACCGGAATCGTCCAGGGTTGAGTTGGAGGCGAAATCTGAGCGAAGAGTTCTGCTTTATCAGCAGAAGAGACGGCAACTGAGAATGGAACAGAGGAGGGAAAGAAGAAGTAAAATTGTTGGAAAGATTCTTAGCTAGGTGCCAGAAAGAGTGAGAAGAATTAGAATGAGATAGGTTTTCACATTTTTGTCTGATGAAAGAATTTTTGGCGAGTCGAAGAACAGATTTTGCACGATTACTGGCAGAAATATAAGCATAGTGAGAGTCAGGAGTTGGATGGTAATGGACAGTAAATAAATTTCAGAGCTGGGCACTTGCGGTTTTTTTTGCGGTACTGCGGTACTGCGGTACTACCGTGTTGGTCGGTACCGCGGAAAGTACCGCGGGAAATTTGAATGCGGTAGCGGTACTGCTGTACTTTCAGCGATCCTTTGCGGTACTGCGTTATGCGGTACCGGTTTGGTAGTGCGGTAGTAGTACCGCAGTACCGCAGTACCGCCAAAAAACGCGCAAAAAAACGCAAGTGCCCAGCTCTGGCCGGCCCCCGACTCACTAATGGTACCTTACAATTACAGTTTTACAGTTGAAATTATTTTTTGTTCGTCGTAATTTTCATATGAAATTGTTAGTCTATGACGTTCAATGTCATACCTGTGACTATTTCGCATTTTTTTTATCTTCTTTTACTCGGCTGAATAGATTAAACACAAATTAACACATATATAGTCAATTTCATTGCTTTGTTTCAAATGCAAACAGGCAAATAGGCTATGAGGTTGCAAATGAAATTAAAACTCTCAATGCTTCACATACCAGTTTTGGATACTAACTTTTCCGTACTATCCTAAATGTACAGAAGTCTTCTGGTGGGAATGACAGCTGTAGAATCTTGTCAGAAGAAAGTTCGGAGCTATTGAAGAATAGGGACCCCAGCCTTCTTTAGTTAGCTTTATAAGGCTAACTAACGAAAATATCATGACCTAACCTAACCAATCGTCAAGGGCGTACAGTTAACCTAACGATTGGTTAGGTTAGGTCGTGATATTTTCGTTAGTTAGCCTTATAAGCCTAACTAAAGAAGGCTGGGGTCCCTATTCTTCAATAACTCCGAAAGTTCAATCGATTTATCGTGCAAATTTCCTGCAAATTCGGTAGACTTTACCACCCTTTCATTAAATAAATTAAGTATCCACTTCTTACCAAACTTTCCACCGTCATGTAAGAAATAGTTTGGGAGCTGTTTTTGCAATTGAAGTACGTGATGCTTCATCATTTAGGGAAGTGGAATGTGGGGAGGGTCGCGATGGTTTCTTATGTTAAAAAGAGGGTCGTCAGCACATAAAAGGTTGACAAACATTGCTATAGAGCCTAGGGCTATAGTGCCTAGGCCCTAATATAAAATCTTTTATAACCATTACACGCTTCCAAGACATTTTTCTTTGTTTTTATAATATTTAGCAATTGTTTTATTTACAGTATTAAATATAAGTTTGAAACATAAAAGAAACTAAAAAAAATTATTAGGCCTATGCCCTATGCGTGTAGCCTATAGATCTAATTTAATTAAAAGGTAGTCTATTTTATATATTTAAAATATAAGTTTTATACGTTTGTACAACATATAAGAAGTAGCTTAGTGAAAGTTTTTATTTATTTTCTCTGGAAATGGATTTTCTATTGGATAAAAGAAAAAAACCCACAAAAAATTCACAAAAATAAAACATAAAGAAGCATAAAGAACGGGTTTTTTTTTTGGCGGGCGCGCGCGCTCACACACACACACACACACACACACACACACACACACACACACACACACTTGTTTATTTACTTTAGGTGAGTTTGAACAACGGTTCAGGATACCTGTGGCACTTTATGTACACAAAGAATCTCCACATGGTTCTTTAAATGGATCTTAACATCAAATAAAAAGAGATCTTTGCGAATAAGTCTTTGAAAAGAAAACAGTTAATCGTTAATTAACTAACATTTAAAAGATAAGTGCATTTAAAAACAGTCGTGTCATGAATAAAACAAAAACGAAATGACATTGAAAAAAAAAAAAAATTCTCTCTTTGATATAAAATTAATTCAGAGAATATTTCATAAAATATTTCGAGTTTTCCCAGTCAGAAACTTGAGCTTTATTTTTAACACGCTGAAAATAGTTCCGCTCCCGTATCCCGTTCTTATCACATATTTATGTTGTTTCAGCCTCAGTTCCAAGATTTTGCTCGTTTCAGCAACATAAAAACTTTCACAGTCTCTGCAGGGGATTTTCTATGCATCATCTTGGAAAAAGCCTTCAGATTTATTCGACATGAAAAATCACCAATAGTATTATTGAAGTTAAAAGCTAAATAGAAACCATGTTACTTTTTTTTTTAAATATTATTTTAGTTTTGTTTGTCGTTTGCATACACTCTTAAAATTGCGCACTGTAAAGGTTTTTTGGCTCTCGTGGTTTCTTTCAGATCAATTTAAATGTTACACGAGCAATTTAGGGAAAATATTAGATTATGTGAACGGAACTTCTAAAACGACCAAGATCAGACTTTAAAAGGACAAGGCTCTAAATTCACTGAAAACGTACAATCATCAAATTCATTACATTCCTTGCGGTATTTTTAACGTCTGAGTATAGTTTTCTGTTTTCTTTTCTCTCAGATGTTACAAACGATGCACCATTCGTGACGTAATAATATATAAACTGTTACTGCTCTGTTTGCGCATGCGCGTTGGTTCTGTTTGCCAGTTTAAATTGTTCGTTTAAAGGGGGGTTGTCGTGGAAAAGGTTTTTTTTTATTTAGAAATTAATTTAAGGAAAATTGATTATGGCTAATATTAAAATTAGATACCTAATACTGCATATTTTTATAAGATTTATATAAAAAAAATGGTACTTTCCTGTTATCCCAGATCCCAGACCTTTTGCCAGTTGCCAGACTTCAATTTTGACACAGAATATTTTCGTTAACACTAACGAAAATACCACGACTTAACCTAACCAATTATCAAGGGCGTACAGTTTACCTAACCGGGCATTCAATTAACCTAATTAGTTGGTAAAGTTAAGTCGTGATATTTTCGTTAGTTTTAACGAAAATATTCTGTCAAAATTGAAGTCTGGCAACTGGCAAAAAGTCTAGGATCCGGGATAACAGGAAAGTACAAAAAAAATTCATAGAACCATATAATTCAGTCCGAAATGATAAACAGCTATTTAAGTATGCATGGTTATGCTAATGTATCTGCTTTTGCATGCAGGAATATAGTTATAACGTTTTACGAGTTCCATAAGTCTATATTTAAATTTAATAATGATTGCGGTTGTTTTTCCTTATACCGTCTGAAGTCAAATGACGGAGCAAACCCACAACATTTCGTGGTATCCGAACCACTATCTCACCAAGGAAACCCAGATAAGTATAGTATATTAATAGCTGAAATTGCATGAAGTACGAACCGAAAATCGAACCCAGGACCTTCAGTTTAATTGTAGTGTTCTTTAATTTCTGAAATCACTCTCAATTTTTGAACACCCTTTTCATATTATTGTTATTATTATTATTATTATTATTACACTTGAAGTCACGTCTGAGAAGATTGTCACGACTACCACTCGTTACCAAGCCAGACGTTACCAAACTACTTAATTGCACAACCTGAGCAGTAGTGACAAATTTCAAATGCACTGTCACATCTCAGTAATGTATCAGTTAGTAGAATTAGGTAGTCTGGTAACGTCTGGCAGAAAGAATTCAGATCGGACTGTTTTTAGAGTGAAGGTAAATTAAAATAAATAATACAATTCAGAACTTTCTTTATGAAAAGGGGAGATGTAATCTACAAAGAAAACCATTAAAATTATTGAAATAAACTTACGAGTACATTACGAAATTTAACAATAGCACATCAGACAATTGCAAACTTAACTCAAGTAACTCTGAACATGCTTAGGTATATTAATTCACTCAAATTTTGGATCACCTGAAGATCAGGGCCCCCAGCTTTCTTTAGTTAGCCTTATAAGGCTAACTAACGAAAATACTACGACTTAACCTAACCAATCGCCAAGGGGGTACAGTTGACGTAACGATTGGTTAGGTTAAGTCGTAATAGTTTCGTTAGTTAGCCTTATAAGGCTAACTAACGAAGGCTGGGGGCCCCGATCTTCAGGTGATCCCAAATTTTTAAGTAACTAGACTTAGTTATGTATTTATCACTATATTTAATCTGATCGACTCTACTACTCTGTTTATATAACAATGATAAGAGTTTGTGATGTAAGATAACCATATATGGGCAATAACCAACCATGCTTTAATTTAATTTTTAAAAAGTAATCATCCGTGCACCTCCTTATGTAAACTGTGAACTGACCTAAACAGACCAGCACGCATGCGCAGACACAGCATATTTCAAATACATTTCCTAAGATACTTTTATTCACAATAAAGGAATAATATAGCTTCTCGTTTATGAAGAAATCATATCATGTTATGAATATTAAAAAATACTTTTTATAAATTTTTTTTAAAGTTCCTTTATTACTTTTCTCTTTTGCCAGGCATCTAAACAGTAATGCACGTTTAGAATTATATTCAGTTGCAAAACATAAGCATGGGAACGAGATTACATTTACTTTATTTTAATTAGAATCGCTGTTTTATTGTGTGTTATACTATTCATATTATGTATTATGCAAGTTATAAGACTTCATAATTATATTTTTGGAAAATTCACATAGTTTTCGATATATTAACATGTTACGCCCAAGTAACGCAGTTAAGAGGAATAAAAACAAACAAAAATTACAGAATTGTTGCCGAACGAAAGAGTGGATAAGATGCTTACTTTTTTTTAACAACAAAAAGCTATGGATCGAAATAACAGATAAGGATCTTACGTTCGTTAAAGCTGAAAAAGTTACGGTGATGTTACACATTGTTTCAGTATTACATAAAAATCTTTAGTTGCCTGTAGGGAAAAATTTATATTTTAATAACTATAAGGCAACTGAAGTACAAGAGACGGCCAGGAACAAATGAGTTTACTTTCATGCATTTACAAATACACATTTAAAAAGAAAATACAAGGTGTATGTACTGTGAGCGTCTTGTGGCTCGATCGATTAGGACGCCGCCAGGCAGTGCTGAGACTTCGCTGACTCATGGGTTCGAACCCCCATACTACCAAGAACTGGGCGGTTTGTCTTTACGTCACGATGAAGCGGCGGGCCGGACACCCCTCTTTATTTGACTCGTGCTAAAGTAGCCCAGGCTCGGGTCCCTACCCCTCACTTCCTCGTAGAAAATGGGATAGGGATGCTACCTTTACCTTTATATACTGCATATATCTTTCTACATACTTTTGTATCGTTTGGAGAAGACGCTACAATGCTGTTACTGATTACTTACTATCATCTACATCAGTTTAGCATTATAATGACTAGTAATGCAACAAGTACTGTTCCTCAGATTCTAATCAAAATATTCCAGCAGTTGCTGACGTTGGAGAGGGAACCTTATCTGTTCTATACTTTAGTACTACTGTTACTATTCCCGCTTGAAAGCTTTACACGTTTATGAGTGTAAGGATGGAATGAAAATTTTCAGTATTTCTTTATTTTTACTTGCTCCTTTTCTTTTTTCTACTTCTCTCTTGGGCTAACTTAGAGTAGAGTTCAGGGTTTATGCTAGCCTGAACTCTGTAACCCTGGAACTCTGTAACTTTTTATATAGCATCGAAGAACCTATACTGTATAGTATAGCCATTTTTATGTTTTGCCTATTACGTCCACATAGTCTAGTTGATGCACCATGATTCCATGGTTAGAATTATGAGATGCTATAACAGTGTCTGCGCGTCTTTGACAATGTCTGCATACAGTACATCTAACATTATTTTCGAGTGTGTCATTAATAATATTGTCCTATTGTTTTGTTAGTTGTGATAAACATGAGAGTTGTTTTTATCTGAAACAACGATGATTCTTATTAAATAGTGGCGTAGCTACAAATTTTTTGGGGGGGCAAAGGCCCAAATTTTCCAACAAAAGTGCCTGACAAAGATACCGTTTATCAATCATCTATATCATCAAGCATAACAATTTACGGACAATACAAAGAATCTATTAAGTGCGAGGAACACATATATGATAATACACCCGCATCAGTATTCAGTAATGCAATAGAAAGCGGAATACACTACCATTAAATGAAAGAAAATGATTCATAAGGGAAAACACACAATGCACTCTGTGTAACAACGGATCAGAACATTTGCAACATTATATATTATTATTATATTGCCCATCATAACACAATGGAAAAAAATAATGTGGCTACAACAACCATATATTGAAAACACGTACAAATTAATTGGACCTCTTCTTTTAAGTACAAATACAACTTCTAAATTTTCTGACAGAGGGAGAAATTTTCCGACAAAATCCTTTCTGAGGCTTGGGGGGGGGGGGCGATCGACCCCCGGCCCACCCCCTCTAGCTACGCCACTGTTACTGAATGATTCTTGCATTTCTAAGAGTACGTTTTTTTTATCACTAACTATTCTTGAATACGGTAGTGAAATGTGGTATGTGATATCAGTGATACAGGTTTGTAGGTCTTTCTTTGTGGTACGTCCCCATATATATATATATATATATATACACACACACACACACACACACACACACATATATATATATATATATAAGGGATTTACCGCTGTATCGGTATTGGCAGTATCGGCCTGTTTTTAGAGTATCGGTATCGCCCGATACTGCCGATACTTTTCCAAGTTCTCACTTTAAAATTAATATTTAATTATTTGTAAAATGCAATTGAATAAATTTTCATTTTAATAAACTTATTAGAGTAATGTAGTAATTAGTAACTATATAGTGGCATATGTAGTTATAAATAGTGTCTACTCTCTTGTGACTAAATTTATTTCAGTACGTTATATTTATACATTGAATGTGCTACAGTATGTACGACTATTACCGTATTACCGTATAAATAATTATTAATAAAATGTTTTTATTGATTTTAAAATAAAGTATCGGTATCGGTATCGGCAAAATATCGGCCTATTTTGAGTATCGGTATCTGTATCGTTGGAAAAACGATATTTTATTCGTACGCAATGTATTTCATATATCATTCATTTTATTCTTTCCTATCATATCATACATTAATCGCTTTCTATGTGTTTCGTTTTAATCTTTTCTCTTTCCTCATTAATTATTAACATGTTTTTTATAATTTTATAAATTATATATTATTCAAATAATTAATTAATTATATACTAAAAAATTTGAGCGGAAAATATTGATTTTAAGTCCGGCTATGTTTTAACATAAATTTAACTCACGTATAATCACTATAGATTATTACTAAATTTATGGGATTTAATTTATTCATATAAATTTGATTTATTTTAATTTTCTATAAATTAATTTAAGTATTAATTTATTTTCTTTTAAACAAAATATTAAAACAATTTATTACAATATTGGAATTAATCTTTCTATGTATTTCGTTCACCCCATTTCGTTCCTGCTATGTATTTATCTCATAAATTTGTATTACATAGTCAAATGCTACGTATTTAAATGTATCTCATAAATTTGCATTACATAGTCAAGTGCTAAGTATTTAAATGTATTTATAAATTTGTATTACATATTCAAGTCACCACTAATTACGACCACTGTGAGAAATCACTTGAAGGAATTATTCATTATACAGGGTGTCCCGTAAGTCTGGACCCATAGGGAAAATAATAAAATTACAAAATAGTCCAAAAATTTATTTATAATATATTTTTTTATTATTTTTATTATTATTTTTATTATTTTTTTATTATGATCTTACTCCGCTGGAGTTTTATTTGTGGGGCTACTTGAAAGCCAAAGTGTACGAGGTCAAACTTCAGAACATTTTCCACCTTAAAGCACGCATTGTGGAGGCGTGTCAAGAAATTTCTGCGACTGTGATTCAGAAAGTGCTGTCGCAGTGGAGATTACGTCTTCAACTATGTGTGCGACACAACGGCGGACACTTTGAACAGATTATGTAATAAATTTTTGGACTATTTTGTAATTTTATTATTTTTCCCTATGGGTCCAGACTTACGGGACACCCTGTATATTGTTTGTTTTTTCTGTTTAAGGTACTTCAATCCTGCTAGATTATTGACACCATTTTGTTTTTGGTCTCCCCGAAGGGAGGTTGCAAAATTTACTATATGAGTTATAGTTGATTCATTATATATTCATTATAAATCATTTTATAAGACCTTTAATTAAGTAACTTTTATTGCAATATGTCATTGAATGCTCTTTCAATCAGTTTTTACTTTTCGTGAACTGAATAATTTTTTGGAATTATTATTATTATTATTATTATTATTATTATTATTATTATTATTATTAATGGATAACTTTGATAATATTTCCATAAATTTTTTTAATTATGGTTTTAAAACGTAACTTCGCTGACTTTTAATTTCTTTATTCTGCGTTTTTAATTTTCTTTTTGTTCTTTCTTTTGATATTTGGTTATTTTTTTTTTGTGGTTATTATTATTTTAATGAATTTTTATTTGAGATAATTTACGAATAATTATTATGATTAATTTAATAAATTTAATTTGGTTTTAATTTAGATGTCAATACGAGTTTTTATAATTTTTTCTTTAAATCTCATTAATTTAACAAAAAATTTATATTTTTAAGTTTTTAAAATTAAGGAATTAAGCAATTTTAGAATCTGTTTTGTATTTTTTGTTTAGATGCAAGTAGTGTTATATATCAACCTCATAGGAAAAAACCACTACGTAAGTGGTTGAGTAAAGTTGAGTAAAGTCAGTTGGACTTGAATAAATAAAACTACACTTTCTTTCTCTCTCTCTCTCTCTGTCACCCCCACCCCACACACACACTCGATGAAGTCTTTAAATATAAATAATGTGCCAAGTCTCCCTGTAGTAGGTTCGATGGATATATAAAACTGAACTTTTTCTCCCTTTTCAATTATAATGTGCAAAAAGTGTGACCTATCACTCCGACCTTGACTTTTGATTTACAATAACCAGAATCAATTTTTTTTTTCCTTCGCTTGAACCAAACCCATCTGCCAATTTTGGATAAAATCATCAGCTCACATGCGTTTTGCACACACACACCACAACACACACACACACACATACACACATATATATATATACACACACACTCCTAATGCGATGGATGTCATCTTAATTATTACTTGAATTTCTTAACGAAAATAAAACAAGATAAAAAAAATTGGATTTCCATTCTTGACTCGAAGACAAGTGAGGAAAGCAAAAAGTCTTTTATATGAAATATAAAACTGACTTTTATAAAATTTATATGCCATTCGAGGAAATAATAGAGGCAGGGATATATATACGAGTATATATATATATATATATATATATATATATATAGAGAGAGAGAGAGAGAGAGAGAGAGAGAGAGAGACGCAGGCCTAAAAAATTTTGCTGATTTCCATTGCTCATATATTGGAAGTGAGTATATATATATATATATATATATATATATATATATATACACAACTGGATAGATAATTCAATTGGTTTCGAATTAGCATATTACTTTTAAAAACCAATTACAAGGAAATACGAAGTATTAAAGAACTTCTAACGTTTAGGCCAAAAGTTTGTTGTTGAGCCTAATTGCGCCGCATCCTGATAACAAAATTCTGTTTCCGCGCGGCAAATTACGTAGTCACAGAGGCAAGTGGCTTGCAGACCATCTTTGGCGATCGTTAGTGACGTGTGTGTGTACGATCTGTGATGAGTTGTCTCACTACGCGTCGTTCTATTTTGTTGTTTGTTGTTTCATAACGGAACTTTCGCAATGTGGTTTTAAGTGAATCGGACGAAATATTATGAAAGATTCATATGAGGAGAAAAGTTACTCCTTGAACCAAATTATCATTGAGCATCCTAACAGTGGCTGAAAAATAATTACTTTAAAATACTTGTTGGCAAAGTTATAATGTTTACGAGTGGCGCTGCAAGATGCCCTGGTAGTGATGGACCACGCTCTGCTCGCACACAGAAAACATCACTGCTGCTTATGAGTTGATCTGCAGCCAAGAAAATACGGGTACTTGCATGGACGCCCGATGGATCTCCAGATTTACAGGCAACGATCCGTGAGGGTTATACAAAACTTAATTTCAACTTAAAGGTGTTGAGGGGAGAATTGGTGTACAGACTAACGGTATAGCAATAAAGGCAAAACGATTGGACAAGTGTGATATTCTGCTGAGACATTTTCGAATCAAGCAGTCCGTCATTATAGTGGTTTTCTATAAAAAAAAATATATATATATATATATATATATAGGTAAACCCCAAAACACTCAGAAAGACAACCTGTACGCTAATATGGACAAGAAAACAACTCGACTCCGCCTTTTCCTCAGGAGTGTAACTCGCTTCCACATTAGCCATGGCGTGTTATTCTACCCGCAACAAAAAAAAAAAAGGGTCCCAAAACAAGACATCAATTTAAACATATGTTTTAGTTTTAATGTATTACTTTTGTAAATTTTATTTAAAATAAATTTTCCTATGAGACCGAACTTATGGGACACCCTGTATATAAAGGAGCTCTATTTCCAAGAATCGAGTAAGTGAAAAATATAAGAAAAAATTTAATAAGAAGGAAAAATTGTAAAATTAGAAGCAAAATGACTCATTGCAACAAAATGAACGCAATTTTTACAAAAATTCAAACTTGATGAAAATATTTTTTGAAAACCAAAAACTTAATTTGGGTGTGGAGGGGGGGGGGGAGTGCGCGCGCGTGTAGGTAACTGGGCTTAAGCGAGGTTGAATGCGTGATAATCCACAGCTGTATTGAGGTAATTTTTGTGAGGTAACGTTTTTGGTATCTCGGAACATCAAAAAATTTATATAAAAACATCTAGAAACACTTTTATTGTCGGAAAAAAAGATATGTTGGTCTTCATTAGGTTAGGTTACGCTAGGTTAGGTTAGTTAAAATTTGGTTAGGTTAGGTTAGGCTAGGTTAGCTAGTACCTCACTATTTAATGACTTTACAGAAAACATTCGGGTGCTCAATTGCAACCAAAACACTTATCACGCCCTTCTCGGTTTGAGGGCATTAAGATTAGGTTAGGTTAGGTTGAAATAGGTTAGGTTAGGTTAGGTTGAAGTAGGTTAGGTTAGGTTAGGTTGAAGTAGGTTAGGTTAGGTTAGGTTAAGTTGAAGTTGGTTTGTTTAGTCAGATTTTTAGATATATAGATTTAAAAAAAGTCGGTACGTCGCTTATGCGGAGATGCGCATGTGTGTGTGTGTGTGTTGCACAATCTGCGTGCATGTGACTTTTTCACCACGCATGATATTGAGAGTTTTCCCCCATCTTAAAATACTTTGAAATTGGTGGTAAAATTGTGACGAAACCAGTTTTGCAGAGACTGAAAAAATAGAGAGAGAGAGAGAGAGAGAGAGAGAGAGAGAGACTGAAAAAATGAGAGAGAGAGAGAGAGAGAGAGAGAGAGAGAGAGAGAGAGATAATAAAGTGAGAAAATTTTCACTTTTCTCCCTTTGGATTTTGAGAGATAAATCAGAGAAAGGTTTTGAGGTAGGAAATCTCACATCGTTGCGGTGGTCATCGGCTGTGATG
>JAJOZX010002429.1:382500-405000 GCA_023014485.1 Bathynomus jamesi
TGGATCTTACTGAAAAATTGAATAATGCACGTACTGAAACTAACGATAGATTGATCAGTTTTGACGTTTGTTCATTGTTTACAAAAGTGCCGATTGATGATATGCTTGACTTTCTCTCCCAAGAATTACATAAGTATGACCTGCCACAACCTTCACACATTGTTTTGGAACTTATTAAGCTTTGCATCAAAGACTGTAAATTCACTTTCAATAACGAGTATTATCAACAAGTGTTTGGGATGGCCATGGGCAACCCCTTATCGCCCCTCCTCTCCAATATTATATGGAGTTTTTCGAAATTACTTACATTCCGAGAATCCTGGGGGTTGGCATCTCTTGGTTGCGGTACGTCGACGATATTTTGTGTATCTGGCCCATGAATCGTGACCTGGATAACTTCCTCCTTCAGTTAAATGATCAAGTCCCCTCCATTAAGTTTACTTTAGAAGTGGAACAAGACAAGTCAATCCCATTTTTGGATGTGCGGGTACATAGGGAAAGCCCAGGTTTTAAGTTTAGTATCTATCGGAAAACAACAAACAATTTGTCCTACGTACACTTTTACTCGGACATGACACCCCCACTAAGAAGGCCATTTTTTCATCAATGTTTCTCCGCTCCCTTAGGATCGCCAGTCCGGAATACATCGATGCCGAATTGGAAAAAATCAACGGTATTGGAAGTGATCTGTGTTACCCATCTGCGTTTATGGAATCTTGTCTCAACAAGGCAAAACGAACTTTCTATCGTGTCAATAATAACACTCGTACTTTGTCAACAAATATTTTAGTACTTCCATTTTTCCCGGGCTTTTTAGGCATTGCTAATGTACTTAAACTTTTGGATATTAATGTAGTATTTTCATATAACAATATTGTGAAAAATATCATAGTAAAAAATAGCCCTACCAATAATTCAGGCATTATCTATAAAATTGGGTGTAAACAATGTGATTCCTTTTACATAGGTCAGACGGGAAAGGATTTGCACACACGTATAAAACAGCATCAATATTCCGTTAGAACAGGACAGTTGTCCAGTGCTCTTTTTGTCCATTTGTCAGAGTTATCCCACTGTATTGATTGGAATAATGCTTCAGTTTTATTTCATTCTAGCAACATTGTCAATAGAAATATTCTTGAGTCTGCCATTATCCAACTTTCAAATAACTTCAACATAAGCAAAGGTCTTTTTCAACTCGATCCTGTTGTTTTGAATTCCTTCAAAACAAATTTAGATAAAAAGGGTAGGACGCTAAATCTTTGGTAAACTTGTACGCTACTTTATTAACCTTTAATCTTCATTTTATTTTTATATATATCGAAACTTGACTCTAAAAGGCAAAGTGTTAAAAATCGGGTAGATTTCCAGTATAAATTTGTATTTTTAATTCATTTGATCTTGTGCTAAAAATCGATATTTTCCTTACAAATCTGTATGCCTCTTTGTTAATCCTCTAATCTTTAATTTTTAATTTTTATTTTTACTTCTCTGTTTATTGCATATATATATATATATATATATATATATATATATATATATATATATATATATATAGCATGTGTATATATATATATATATATATATATATATATATATATATGTGTGTGTATGTATGTTATTTATTTATTTTTTTTTCTATCTGTAACCTATATATAGGCCGTAACCTTTTATGTACTTCAGTGTTCCTGAGGATGTCATTAGACGAAAGCGCTTGAGCACCTTTTTGTTTTCCTTTCCTTCGTGGTTTTATTCATCATAAATATTTTTCACGTGTAACTTTCGTGAAATAATTTTCATATATATATATATATATATATATATATATATGGGGGAGGGGGGAAATGAGCGAGAGGAGTGGGGGGTAATGGGGAGAAGGGTGGAGTAATGGGGAGGGGTGAGGGTAATGGGGAGGGGGCCATGCAACAAGCGGGTGGGGTTAGCCCCCAAGTTGCATAAAGTGGGGTGAGGGGGTTTGGGGGGAGAGGGAGACTGACCTTCCCCCAAGGGGTAACCTTAACGTGCCCTCGCCATAGGCGAGTTTGCGAAGCACAAGTCCCGCCCGTAGGGCAGGGAGCCGAAGGCTCTGCTTGTATATATAGTATATGCAAACAACACAGTATAATTAATGTAAAGAACGACGCTTGTATAGAAGAACGTTCCGCACAAGATGAGGAGGGAGAACGAACAATATATATATATATATATATGTTAACCCCTCCGTCTATGGCCCGGGGTGGTTCGAAGTCGACGGGGGTTCTAGTTAGGTGGCAGCAACGGATGTGTGACTTGCAGTAGTTTTCTTCTATATTACTCTCCGAGTTCTTCTATAGTGGCTCGGAGGACTCTCATAGACTTACTAAAAATGTTGAAGGTTCCGGATTCTTCTTATAGCGTATCCGGAAAGTTTAATGACTAAGTTCTTCTGAAGAGAGCAAGGCTCGAAGGATAAGATAAAAACTATCTTCAACTGTAAATTTACTGCTAAAATGTACAGGTAGTGCTCAGCCTCTGAATTAGCTTCTGAATTACAATGGAACATTTTTAGTGGGTTTATATACCCCAAAACTGCTAACATCATTATTATTAAATGCTAAAAAGGCTGTAGTATTTTTGCACAATATTCGAAAATAAAGTAAATTTTTAGATGTGGTAAGGCTTGAACGAGTAAACAAAATATTTGAAGACGAAACCATATTTTTATCTTAAACCGCGACTTTTCAGATCTGATGTTATCATGATCTGCCAAGTTAATTAAAAGTGGAAATCGGACTATGCATCTTTACACTAAAATATGCATATGAGTAAAATTTTAAGGTTTAAGATGTACAATTTTAATGCTTAGGCAAGACATGATCTCATCTTTTATAATGAAAGGAATGTATACAAAATATGAACATTGCAAAGCTTAAGCACGATTCCTTATTAAGCGAAATCTAAAAAAATGATTATGAGATTTAAAAAAAACAACAGGTCACCAATTATTTGGCAAAGTAGAAAGCAAATAATTTTTTTTATCCAAACTCGCGTTGGGCGATTTTGGTCCTTATGTGAAAATAAATACACACACGTACATACATATGAGTATAGGCATTATATAAAGTTAAATATATAAGAATATACAGGATTATATAAATACATGAACCATATAACATGAATTTTTAAAATGGATACTTTTTCTTAAAATGGATACAAGAACTATATAAATGAATACAAGAATTACATGAAGAATAAGATAGTATAGGAATATGGGAATTATTTCTGGTTCATTTTTACACACACACACACACACATATATATATATATATATATATATATATATATATATATATATATATATATATATATAGCTATGGCCAAAAGATTTTAAACTCTTTAAAAATTTTTTGGAATACGAGACATATTAACAGAAATGACTTATAACAACACTGATGTATTTTGATTACTGGCAATGAATTTAGTAACACTTGCCAAAATTTGAACTCCTTCAGAAAAATTGGGTCAATCCCAGAATAGGCACCTGATGTACCTCAATCCCAGATGAAGCACCTGCGTTCAACCTCAATCCCAGAATAGGCACCTTGCAAGGAATTAAATAAAAAAAACCTGATGATTACAAAATTTATTGTTTATACAAAGTTTATTACAAATGTAATAAAGGCAAAGTTATAAAAGGTTTAAAGTGGTTTAATGAATAAAGAAAAATTTTAGATATTATAAATTCCTGCAATATGAGCCCGAATGTTTCTGAATCCATCTGAAGCAAATCTATCTTGCCACATAAATTAGGTTAGGTTAGGTTAGGTTAGGTTAGGTTAGAGTTGATTTTTTCAAATATTGATAAAAACAATGAAATTATATCTCTAAAAACTGTTCATATTTTTTTCTCCTCAATCCCAGATTAAGCACCTGTGTTTTGCCTCAATCCCAGATTAAGCACCTAAAAATGATTTCAGGTGCCTATTCTGGGATTGATCCGAAAAATTTGGTGTAATTATTATTTGCTATGTTGGTTTTAATATTTCATACTTTTTCAATTGTTGCAGTTTGCTGGTAAGTATATTTAAACTACAAAATGGTACGAAATTCAATACATCAACAGCACGACATTACTCAGAACTAGCGTCCACGTTTCATTTAATTTTATCAGCCAAAGTTAAAAATGTTATAGGGTGACGTAACTCTTTTAGCCAGAGTTCTATATGCCGTAATTAGTATTCCGGGTGTTTTCTTTTAAAGTCTGTACGTGAAACAAAAGAAAAAGCCTTTTAGATATAAATTTAATGTTATTTAAAACTCTCTGTCAGCGACGTAAGTCAAGGCGCGCACACACACACACACACACACAAAAAAAAAAAAAAATAGATTCAAAGGTGATGCAACTCGGCAACGTGGTATAAGTTTCGTCCATCGATTGCTTATCTCACGGAGATCAGACTCGTGGTTCTACCTCTAGAATTGGCTTGGTGAAGGAGAGCGGTGCTCTCTTCAGCTCTCCATTTCACATAGCTAGGCACACCCGGCTCATTTGGAATTGTCCTAAGCCAGCTATCTTTGTCTGTCTGTCTGTCTGTCTGTCTCTCTCTCTCTCTCTCTCTCATATATTAATATATATATATTAGTACATCAGTTCAGTCAGGACATGCGTCGGGTTGTAGAGATCCCGGGTTTTCATTTCTCTTTTTCTTAAAGGGACTTCTTCATTTTATGAACAGAAAATATGTTACCAATAAAAATTTAAAAAAATGTCTTTATCAATTCGATTTTCGTCTTTAAAGTAGGCTATATATACAGTGGTGTAGTGCTAAATAAAGAAGTGAGGGAACGCATTTTGAAAGTGTTTCTCAGATGCGGGGGGGACAATGGCGAGCGCGGCGAGCCCATACAACTGGGGGTCCGGGGGCACTGTAAGTCCCCCGGGAAATCTTTTGAAATCTGACTAATTTCAGGGATATTTTGAGGTCATATGCACTGGATATTAGGATATATTCCAAGGTTGAAGATGCAGTATTTCCAGTGTCATTAGATATACGACATCCAGTACGATCAATAAAAATAGCTAACAACTGGAATGATTAACTAAAAAAAAGTTAACAACTGGTACGCCGTGGTGACTGTTTCACCAGATCTTTATAGGCTAGCATTGCCTCAGTCGAAGCTAAAAGAAATGAAGCAGTTAATGATTCTTTCTCATATTTCTTCTAGGGGTGGGAATTAAAATTTCATGACGTTAGAGATTTGTAAGTTCGGATTTATTTGAAATAGTGAGGGAACGCCGTTCCGTCTACCAAAAAAAGTAAGGGAACGCCGTTCCCACGCGTTCCCACAGCACTACACCACTGTATATATATATGAAAAGAATGAAAATTATTGCAATTATAGAATACTGGAGCTTATCCCAAGTGCGTCATCTTGATTCTTTTCATAAAGTAAACAAGTGCTGAGGAAGAAAAAATGGCCCTAAACGGAAACTGCGCTACGACTCAAATTTCGAGAGAGAAGGAAGTGTCCATTTTCTGAAAACAAATGGAGAGAAGACGTGAAAAAATTCAAAGAAACGGTAAGAAAATATGAAAAAGTAAGAAAAGTTAAGAAAATAGAGGTATGAAGGTACGAGAAAGTAATAAAAGGTAAGAAACTAGGAAAAAAAGGTAAGAAAATACGAAAAAGTAAGAAAATAGCAAATAAGATAGTAGGACAAAAGTATAAGAAAATTCTGAAGAAGTAATAAAACGTGAGAAAATAGGAAGAAAAGGTAAGGGAGTAGGAAGAAGAGGTATGAAAATAGGAAAAAACGGTAAGATAATTTGAAGAAGTAAGAAAAAGTGAGGCAGTAGGAAGAAAAGGTAAGAAAATACGAAAAAGAAAGAAAAGGTAAGAAAAAACGGTGAAAAATATGAAACGGTAAGAAAAAGTAAGAAAATGGGAAGAAAATTTAATGAAATAAGCAAGGGTAAGAAAATAGGAGTAAATGGTAAGGGAATACGAGGAAAAGGTAAGAAAATAGGAAGAAACGGTGAAAAATTCCAAAAAGTATGAAAAGATAAGAAAATGGTAAGAAAACGAGCAGAAAACGAGGCTATATATATATATATATATAAAACGAAGCTAAATAAGAAAAAAGATAAAATTAAAAAATGGAGAGAAAATGTAATAAAATACGAAAAAGTAAGAAGAGGTAAGAATATAGGAAGAATAGGAAGAAAAGTTAAGAAAATGCGAGGAAGTAAGAAAATATGGGGAAATAGGAAGAAAATGTATGAAAATAGGAAGAAAAAATAAGATAATACAAGGAAAAGGTAAGAAAATAGGGAGAAAGAAGTAAGAAAGTTTGAAGAAAAAATAATTAAACAGAAAGAAATTATGAAAAAACGAGAAAGAAAATGTAAGAAAATAGGAACAAAAGGTAGGAACATGCGAGAACGTAAGAAAAGGGGAAGAAAATACTAAGAAAAGAATGAAAACAAAAGGTAAGGAAATGGGGAAAAAAGTATGAAAATACGAGAAAGTAAGAAAAGGTAAGAAAATAGGAACAAAAGGTAAGGAAATGGGGGAAAAGTATGAAAATACGAAAATAAGAAAAGATAAGAAAATAGGAATAAAAGGTAAGGAAATGGGGAAAAAAGTATGAAAATACGAAAAAGTAAGAAAACAGGAAGGAAAGGTAAGAAAATAGGAAGGTAAGGAAATACGAAAAAGTAAGAAAATACGAAAAGGGAAGAAGAGGTAAGAAAATAGGAAGAAAATATGAAAGGTATCGGTTGAAAAAGTTTTGAGGGATAAGTTTTATTTGAAATTCGTCGAGATGCGAGATGAGCAAAGAAACCCAAGAAGTATTTTGTTTGTCAGTATTAATAATAAAAATAAAAAATATAAAATTTTTTTGTGTACATAAGTTTAAAGCTGTAAAAATTTTTTTTTTTTAAATAAGAGTTTGGCTTCTAAACTTAGATACGACTTCAAAAAAGAACTTTTAAATTATTATTCGCTCCTTTGTTAATTAATTTTTTATTTATCTTTATAAAATTTAATTAATTTTTTATTTACCTTTATAAAAAAATATAAAAAATATAAAAAAATATAAAAAATTATAAAAAAATTATAAAAAATTAAATTCTTGTTGTATATAAAAGTAAAAAGACTGTTTTAAGTTTTAAAATTGCGTACCATAAATATTGTAAATGTAAATTTACTTATATTTTTTTCAATATTATTCCACTGAAATTTCGTAAGTATAAAAAATAAATTAAAAATCAACAGCTTTCCCTTTAAATCTATTGCTAAATTTACAGGTCATACAGGGTGGACCAAAAAAAAAAGGAACTTTTTAGTGCTGTAATTTCTCTTTGAATAGGGTTAGAAATATACTTTATTAGTTTTTGTACAGTCATTTACTCCATTTTTTATCCAGTTACAGTATTGTACAGTTCTTTACTGTAACTTTTTTTAGGTACAGTAAAAAGAAATGGAATGGTTTATGACAGAGCAGAGCGTACAATATGTGAAAAAGGAGAACTAAGATAAGAACATGATAAAAACCTATACCCATTTGGTAAATGAGACATCCTGTCGACACTATAATAAACTAACTTAACCTAACTAAACCTAACCTAATCTATGTTAACCTAACCGAACTAACATAATCTACCTCCCAATAACTTGTCAATTAAATATAACATAGAGAGAATGACGTACCCAGAAATGAATTGGGTGAAGCATAATGAGGAAATCGCAATAAAAAGGAGTGCGGGTCGATGGGCATCAAGGGCTCAAGGCGTACAAAATATACAAGATAACAACGTCATTAATGAAGAGAACGAGAGTCAACGAAAGAGGATTATGATAAGGAAACCGTACAAACAAAATGAATATATTAATACTAACAACAAAGACAACAACGAAGAATATACACAAAGGACAAAACACCGATGCATCATGCATATAGAGAAGAAATATTGATAAAAAACAAACGAAATACATAGAATTTTACAAAATCAATAAAGGAAAGATGGAGAGCAAAAAAATAAATAAAGGAAATGGATTCTTTTGTGAATATTATAAAAGGGGATTATGTAAATATGGCTCCAGATGCATGTACCCCCCCCCCAAAAAAAAGTGCCCGTATGAATGAATTAAATGCCTGTATGAATGAATACACGCACTTATACAGTACAGGTGTATTGGTGCTCTGAAAATATATGTTACAGTCAATGTCCAAAATTAGGCAATTTATAAATTGACTGAAATTTTAGGCGCTGTGTCAAATGCTCGATTCACTTAATACCTAATTAAACCTTACCAGCCATGAATTTTTAGGTAACATATTGGAAAATACCAGTGGGCATGCATATGCAGCATTACCAGAAAGGTTAGGTTAGGTTTTGTGCGTATCACCAATTTTACACATTGCCTGAATTTCAGTCAATTTATAAAGTGCCTAAATTTACATTTTGACTGTGACATATATATTCCCGTTCATAAAGTGTTTCTATACCAAACAAATGTCATTCTCTCGACGTTACATTTAATTGACACGTTATTGTGATTTTGGTTACGTTAGGTTAATATATATATATATATATATATATATATACATTATAACTGCAAACACGCAGTATAATTAACGTAAAGAACGACGCTTTGTATAGGAGACTTATCCGCGCAAGATGAGAGCGAAAGAACGAAAGATCCCGGTTCGATTCCCGGGTGGGTACCTCATTTTTTCAATTGTTTCGTTCTTTCGCTCTCATCTTGCGCGGATAAGTCTCCTATACAAACGTCGTTCTTTACGTTATATATATATATATATATATATATATATATATATATATATATATATATATATATATATATATATATATATATATATATGATTAAGACAGATTACTGCATAATCTATATTTTCATATATTTTCATTAATTTTAAAGGGTGAGAAGATTGAAAAACAAGGGTGAAAAAGGGGAAGAAAGTGGGGAAAGGAAAATGTGGGGAAAGAAAAAGTTAGGAGGAGGAAAAAGTGGTGGGGGGAGGAAGGAGGTAAAAAAGAAGGGTGCGTATGGGGAAAGGGGATAAAAGGAAAAGTGGGGAAGGGTAAAAGGAGAAATGAAGGGTAGGGAGGGAGAAAGGGGAAGGGAATGGTGGAGAGAGGGAGAAAGGAATGGTGGGGAAGGGGAGAATTGGGAAGGGTAGGAAGAGGGACGAGGGAAAGGTAGGGAGGTTGAAGAGGAAAACGGAAAAAAGGAAAAGGGAAGACAAGGGAAGGGAGAATAATGGAAGGGTAGAGAGGGGAAAGGAAGGGAAGGGATGGGGGAGAAGAAAGGAAGAGAAGTTAATTAAATAATAAATTATAACTAATTACCTTTAAATATTTTAATATTAATTTATATTTAAATAATTATAATTAAATTATAATTAATTTTTACGTACCTTCAATCCTTAATTTTAAATCAATCACAATTAATTTTAGTTAATTCCATAATTTAATTAACGTATAATGAATTAATTATTATTTTGTAACTATTTTAAAAATTTAAAATAATTATTAATTAAATTTGTAATTAATTATTTTTTTTATTATTATTGTCCGTACACCACACAGACGGTAAAGGGTTTTCTCTTCCCAATCGATTAACACTAAATTTTCAAGATATGTAGATTGTAGATATCGAGGAAGGTAATAATAATATTTAAAAAGAGGTTTCATGGATATCTCAGGATTTATGTCATTTTTGCATAAAAAAAATGTAGAGGAGGAAAGAAATTGATCGTTTCTTCGGGATTAATATAATTTTTGCTTTGCAAAACTAAAAAATAAACATATGAAAGAGATTTTAGATAGTCCTACTGTAGAAGCACGAGAGAAGTGAGCGCGTCTAGTTATTATTATTATTATTTATTATTATTATTATTATTATTATTATTATTACTCTATTGCTATTCTGAATATCACCAAGTCTACTCGTAAAGTGAGCATATTCCTTTATAATAATGACGTCTGGCCACTGACTCGTGTTGTAAGGGTCAAAATGCGAGTTTACGCTTTAATTATTACCTTAAATGACTCCTAATACGGTGATTTGGTGTTTAGTTTAGTAATTAATAAATCATTGCATTCACCACACACTTCTTCCACCATGTGACGAAGGTGGCCTCCCGGCGACTACGGGCTATGGTGTTCTTCTTGAACTACGTCTACTGACTATTATTCTTCCTCACTCGATCTCCAGGGGCAAGAGTCGTCTGATTTGGGGAGGGATGGCGCGTCCTTGGGGAAATGAGAGGCTCCTCCCCAACTCCCCTGCTCTGTGTTGGTGAGAAGGAGCAGGGCTTCAAGGAGGTCTGTAGGCTGTTTGTAACCTGAGGAATGTCCATGGGGTAACTACTTCTCGGCTCTCTAAGCAACGTTACAGATACCACCAGTTAGATGGAGCAGGACATCTTTTTTACGTTAAGTATGAAGAAACAGTTACTTATTATGTTGCACTAATTATTTACACAGAATCCCTGTAAGTTCATGAACAAAGTGATATGTAAATTTCATGCCGTAACACAAAAAAACCTCGCTATTTAAAGAGGAGAATCGCAGTCCAACAAAACATGTCTACTCCGACGAAATGGAACACACACACACACACACACATATATATGGTGCATATATATATATATATATATATATATATATAATACTATATCATACACCCCTCAAGTTTAATGAATTCTCCAAGAGGGAGGTACTCCTGGATCAGAAGGACCGCCTCAAATCTTATCCTAACGTTACCACAAAGTAGGCAAATTACTTTCGTTTTAGGATTCTGCAGGCTTTCGGTCAAAGAAACACGTCGGCAGTTATTCCTTTAATCAAGTTAATTGTTAATCAATCATAAGAAAATAAATTTGTCTTTACAAAATGTTAATGAAGTGAATTCAAGTGATTCAAGTAAAGTTTAAGGAATCAAATAATAGTTCTTAACTTGTAGATTTGATATAATAAAATATACGTTAATAGTTGCTCGAGTTTACCGTCTATCCTACAGTCAAACTTCAAGCCCGAATTTCCGTATACACGACCTTAAAACCGATACCAAATTTAATCTATCGAACTGAATTTCCCGTACAGCCCGGAGATCCCTCTGAGACTTAGCCTCGTCTCTCTCTGAATCTGCCTCTCCAAGCTCGGGTTCCTCCTGATGTACTGGAGGATCGTGAGTTAATCGAGCGTCAGAGGCATGGAAAGGTTCGCGTGGGACGTAGGAGCGAGCAAAGTTCTCAAGGTTGAGCCAGAAAAGTTATCCGGTATCTTAGTCAGAGGTCAACAGCGTGATACGTTTGTTGCTGGGCTCGGTCGATGATCGCTTGTTGTCGGGCGCTTCTTCATTGGAGCGTACCTGTTAGTCTTAGGCCTTAGTTCGTTGCTCTTAGTGATGCTTCGTCATGTCAAACAGGATCATTGTACTGGAGCCGAGTTTGTTGAAGGGATGGCATCAGACTGTATTGACTCTTTAGAGAGCTACCTGTTCCTAGGCGGTTCGCCATGTATAACATATATACAGTATATATGTAGATGCGCCTCGGTGGTGTAGCGGTTATCGTCGCTGATTACGAATCCATCGGCCCTGGGATCGAGATCAGGTGACGGCAGGCGGCGCGCAGCAAAACCCAGCTGTTCAACCTTCCACACAATAAAGAAAGTGGTTGGTAGACAAATAGGTACCCTGGGTAGCCTAGTGGTTAAGACGCTGTGCTGCTGGTGGGGGCGTGGTTCGGATTCCACGTTAAACTGTAGGTCTAAGGTGGAGTGAAAAGCTTGACCTTCGTCAGAATGAACAATTCGGGCGGAAGCAAACCAAAGGTACGTACAGCGTGTCCCAGAAGTTCTGCCCCATAATATACAACATTATATTAGCCTATGGGGTCAGGAGTTCTGGGACACCAATATATATATATATATTATATATATATATTATATATATATATATATATATGTAACGTAAAGAACGACGCTTGTATAGGAGAATATTCCGCGCAAGATGAGGAGGGAGAACGAAACAAATGAAAAAATGAGGTAACCACCCGGAATCGAACCCGGATCTTCCGATTGCCGGTCAGATATGATAACCATTACACCATGGGCCTCACTCTTCCAAATGCCGTAATTCTCCTACATACGCGCAGAAACCAATGCCCCAAGGGGGCACCTCCCGCATGCTGTACATTATATACATTTTAACTGCCCATGGTGTAATGATTATCATATCTGACCGGCAATCGGAAGATCCCGGGTTCGATTCCCGGGTGGTTACCTCATTTTTTCATTTGTTTCGTTCTCCCTCCTCATCTTGCGCGGAATATTCTCCTATACAAGCGTCGTTCTTTACGTTAATTATACTGCGTGTTTGCAGTTAAAATGTATATATATATATATATTATATATATATATATATAATATATATATATATATATATAAACGTTAAAAATTCAGAAACGTTTAAACACATATTTTGTCCCTGCTCTTTTAAACATCTTCAAAGCTATATACATACTGTATATTTTGTCTGTGACTTATTTTTGAACAGTTTTAGATGTTAGTTTTTTAGCATGTTAGGTATAATGTTGCATTAGATTCTACATAAAATTGAAGGAAAAATAATAAAACAAAAATTACTATTTGAGGATTTACGAATACCAAAAAAAATACATTACTAAACTTAATATCACATCGGACATATATGTACAGGGTGTTTCACAACCGGTCTGCCATACTTTGAGGGGTGATTTGGGGGTTGATATCGAGTAAAAAAGTTAATACAACATAGTTGCTATTTCCAACCGTTGCGGAGCTACGGACGTTTTAAGGTGCAAAGAAAAAATTAAACGAGATTATTAATCTGATGTATTTATTGGTCGTGCTCGTCCAACATCGTGGCCCCCGAGATCTCCGGACCTAACCCCGTTAGAGTTCTTTTTATGGGGCCTTATGAAAGAGATGATCTACAAGACTACAGTACAAACGAGAGAGGAGCTCTTGCATCGGAGTATAGATGCAGCTGCTTACATACGAGAACACCCTGAAATGATTCAATGGGTAGTGGAATCTTGTCTGGCCGACATTTTGAACATTTTATAAGGTGTATATCATAAAATGTAGCAATAAATACATCAGATTAATAATCTCGTTTATTTTTTTCGTGCGCCTTAAAATGTCTTTAGCTCCGCAACGGTTGGAAATAGTACATATATTGTATTAAATCTTTTACTCGATATCACCCCCTCCCCCCAAATCACCCCCAAAGTATGGCAGATTGGTTGTGAAACACCCTGTATACCGAGTGATTACAAATGATCTTCCCGATTTTCAACATTTATTATGAAAAAACTAACAAAGCTACAGAGAAAAGTAAGATATATAAATAAAGAACAACTCCAAAAGTTTTATTTACAAGCTATTGAAGTTCAATATGAGGTCTTTCTGTGGCTACTTTTGAGGTTACAACATTCCTGAATGAGCAATTGCCGGATCGTTGGATCGGGCGTGAGGGACCCATTCCTTGGCCGGCTCGTCCACCTGATCTAACTCCCTTTAACTGCTTCCTCTGGAGCTATATAAAAAATGAAGTTTTTGTTCCACCACTGGCAACAATTTTGAAACATTTGAAGGAAAGGATACGTGAGGATGTTAGAAAAGTTCAGTATGATATGCTATAAAATGTATGGAGAGAAACAGAATACCGCTTTGATGTCTGCAGAGCCACTAAAGGAGCTCACATTGAACTTCAATAGTTTGTAAATAAAACTTTTTGAGTTCTTCTTTATTTGTATATCTTGCTTTTCGCTGTAGCTTTGTTAGTTTTTTTCATAATAAAGGTTTAAAATCAGGAAGATCATTTGTAATCACCCGGTATATGTTCAGGTATATTTTTCAGACTGAAATTTGTAAATAACCAAACTTCAATTTGCATTTATCACTTTATACACTACTTAATTTCTTCGACACCAATAAACTGTTTTACGTAACAACTTTTTATAATATTGGTTATAAATCAACCATTACAATTCTTTAAATTAATTTTTAAAAAGTAGTCATTCGTGCACCCCTTCATGTAAACTGTGAACTGACCGAAGAAAGACCAACGCGCATGCGCAGACGGAGCTAATCTCAAAAGTACCTTGAAGATATTTTAATTTACAGTAAAATATAACACAGAGTCTTCCTTTATGAAAAATATTCAAAAAACTTTTAATACATTCTTTAATCCCTTTTTTTTCTTTCTTTTTTACGTCAAACGCGCAAGCAGTAACATCTGTTTATAATTACATTTGACTGTAAAACATATACTGTAAGTATGGAAAGTATTTACAGTTACTTTATTTTAATTAGAATCTGTTTTATAATATATATATATATATTATGCATTATGCAAGTTAAGACGCCTTACAGGTTATATTTATCCGGAAAATTCCATATAGTTTTCAATATGCTAAAAACATTACGCTTTAACAACACAATTAAGAGGAATAAGAATCAAAACAATATTATAGAATTCTTACGGAACAAAACAGCGGAAAAAAGATTTTTTTCCTCTTGTTAAAAGCTGAAAAAGTTACGATAATGTTACACATTAATTCTAGTGTTGCATATAAGTTACGTTTAAATATATAACTGATACGCTACTTATATGGGCTAACGACATATGGTCAACGTGACATAAAATCAACAAGTTACGGGGGGGGGGGGGGAATTGGATTAAGTTAAGTTAGGTTAGCATAGGTTATGTTACGCTAGGTTAATTTAGGTTGTTAAATTATTCTTAGAGTGTCGATATTATATCTCGTTGGCCATATGGGTATAAGTCCCGGCTTATACAAAAGATTTTGGGCCAACGTCATCCGATCGAATTGGAAAGCACTCGACTGACAAAACGCCAACAAGTGGAGGATTTGGAGTTCGTTTAGAGCAGTGTTTCCCAACCGGGGGCCATGGCACATTTGAAGGGGGCCACGTGAAAATGTTAAGATTTAGAGGGGCCACAGACTCCATGAAGGGGGCCACAGGACTCAACCTATTGAAGCCTAAATTATAGTTAGGCCAATAGATAATTTTAATTTATGTAGTTGAATTACATTTTAAAAAATTATTAATACATATATTTTCCTTTTTTTTAGATATTTTATAATAGAATTTGAATTTATCTGTAAACAAATATTTGCATCTTACAAGCTTATTGTGCGGCGCACTCCATTGTGCGCTTGATCGTTATGCGCCTGGCAGCGTTGTTGACTTGATAAAAATACTTCAGGTTGAAATCCTTACAGTCTGTTTACCACGTGGATCGTCGCTGTAGTGTGTAAGTTGCTCTTATTTGTTTACCCTAATATTGCGAAGTTGTAGTAATTTTACTAGTTTTTTTAATTTATAATAGATTGCTATAAGTACAGTATTTCTTTTGATTATATTTTTTTATAATTAATACATAATATAAGTAAATAACTGCAAATTTTTGTTAGCCGCTGTTTAGTTTTTATGTTTATAGTCCTATGTGACAAATAATATTGTACCTGAATACAATAGTTGTTTTAATATCCTTTATATATATTTGTTTTTAAAATAGAGTTAATCTGCATATTACCTACTGAAATAATGCTTATGGTGGCCACAGGAAAAATAAGGTTCCTAAGGGGGCCATAAGCCAAAACCGGTTGGGAACCACTGGTTTAGAGGATTTAGATAAGTACATGTATAATACTGTAATATATAACATATACAAAAAATACTTCGTGTGTATATATATATATATATATATATATATATATATATATATGAAAAATTATTTCACGAAAGTGACACGTGAAAAGTATTTATAATGAATAAAACCACGAAGGAAAAAAGAAACACAAATGGGTGCTCAAGCGCTTTCGTCTAATGACATCCTCAGGAACACTGGAGTGAAAGGACAGATCAAGGCAATATATAGGTTACAAAAATAAACATACATACATACATATTCATATATATATACATATATATATATATATATATATACATATATACATATATATAGTAAGCATAGAAAAATTGTGGGAGGAGCCAACATTTATATGGTCATTGCAGTTAAATGTGTTTGTATGTATATGTGTGTATATGTATGTATGTATGTGTGTATATGTATGTATGTATGTATGTATGCAGTTAATGTATATATATATATATATATATATATGTGTATGTACCTTACCTTACCTTACAACCTCACAAAGGTTCTGCGGGATGATTTCTCATTTCGCGAATGTCAAGCTTGTATGTGTATATATATATATGTGTGTGTGTGTGTGTGTTTGTATATATGGGTGTATATGTATATATTTGGTTATGCGGGTATACATGTGTACGTGTATTATTTGTAATTTTTTCAATTTATATTTATTTTTATTTCTTTATTCTTTTGCGACCTACCGTTTTTTCAGACAATAATTTTAAAACAAATTTGGTAATTTTTTCCCTTATGCATATATATATATATATATATATATTCTGTATATATTGCGTTTATATTTCGTATATATACCGTATATATGTTGTATATATTTTTTATTGTTCTTTATATATCATCTAGGCATCATTTTGTTTTCCAATTTATATTTACTTGTACTTTTTTATTCGTTTGTGACTATAATATGCATATGTGGTAATTTTTCCCTTATAAATTGGTGTGCCTCTCTTAAAATTTATCTTTCAATTTATTATTATTATTTTTTATTTTTTTTTAATAATTAATTTGTTTTTTTTTGGTTTATTTCTTTATTTTTTGGTGACATATATATCAATTTGGCTTCATCTATTAAATTGATTGTAAAACTTCCCTTTTGAGCTTGAATTGGTAGACTCCACTTACAATATTTATTTATTTTTATTTCTTTATTCTTTTGTGACCTGTTCCATAAACAAGCCATTTGAATTTATATTGAAGGTCGGCCAAAGTGCTAAAAGTGTCTTTTTATATATATATATATATATATATATATATATATATGTATGTATATATATTTGTGGTTTTTTTATTTGCCTGTTTATTTCTTTATGATTATTTAGGCTGTGACATATATATCACTAAGGCACTATTTTGTAATTAATTTTTTCTCAATTTATATTTATATTTATTTTTATTTCTTTATTCTTTTGTGACCATATAAATGTTGGCTCCTCCCACAATTTTTTCTATGCTTACTATATATATGTATATATGTATATATATATATATATATATATATATATATATATATATATATATATATATATATATATGAATATGTATGTATGTATGTTTATTTTGTAACCTATATATTGCCTTGATCTGTCCTTTCACTCCAGTGTTCCTGAGGATGTCATTAGACGAAAGCGCTTGAGCACCCATTTGTGTTTCTTTTTTCCTTCGTGGTTTTATTCATCATATATATTATATATATATATATATATATATATATATTATATATATATATATATATAATATAAACCCATAAGAAAAAAGGAAAAAATGATTCCAAGGCTTTTCGTGTATTCAACAGTGCACTTGACGAGTTGTTGTACACGAAAGGCCTTAGAATAATTTTTCCTTTTCCTTGTGGGTTTACATCATTCTTATATTAATTTATTTCACGTGTTTAAGTGTGAAATTCATCATATATATATATATATATATATATAGATATATATATATATATATAGCCTAGGAATAATTAGTGTGACGATGAATACTCAAAAAATCACAGTGTTCTTCTTTGTAAATAGCATAAAAAGAACCTAATAATGAAGGTGTTCTTACCACATGGTCTTCCCCCTTCAGAAGGTAATTATATAATGAGAATGAACTAACTAACACAACTTTGTGTGTTACTGATACTTTCATTGTTTTAGTTTAAATTCATGCATGAATGGTATTGATGTAAATGTAGGTATGAGAATTTTAGTTAGTATACATGACATACGAGTAGAAATAAAAAGTTAAAGTATAGGAGAGAAAATGAATTTGGAGTGCATATTCTTATGTATATACATAGTTAGTTAGTTGGATGTGTAGATAAATAGGTAGAGAGAGAGAGAGAGAGAGAGAGAGAGAGAGAGAGCTTCTGGACAAAGCTGGGCACTTGCGGGTTTTTTTGCGTACTGCGGTACTGCGGTACTACCGCACTACCAAAACGGCACCGCATAACGCAGTACCGCAAAGGATCGCTGAAAGTACAGCCTGTACTTTCAGCGATCCTTTGCGGTACTGCGTTATGCGGTGCCGGTTTGGTAGTGCGGTAGTACCGCAGTACCGCAGTACCGCAAAAAAAGTCGCAAGTGCCCAGCTCTGCTTCTGGATGCTTTATTTTTAAACCGAAACCAAATCCATCTAAAATGAAATGAGAAGAAATGAAAATCCTTCATACATTTGTTGACTTAAACAAAATCAAGCAATATTTGTAACTAAATTTAAAAGGTAAAAAAAAAAAAAAATGTATTTTTAACTAAAAAACAAAGTAAACTCGACTAAATTCATCACATAAACATGAATGATTGTAAATCCACGAGGTCCACCGTTCGTTCCAGCATCGAAATGACGAGGGTAAAAGGTTGCCAAAAAACAAAACCTAGAACAAAAATGGGCTTATCAAACACTGTATTGAATAATGGCTATTGTGCTGTGCCTTTAATTACAAGCTTTGTATTCTAGCCGTTAGAATAAAGCAGAATAAAAGGAAAGAGACGCTGCAGCGGTCATTCATGGAAACCGGCTTCTCGCTTCTCGCTTTATTTGCGACCTTTTTTGTCGACGTTTAAAGATACGACTTTCGGATTTTCAGGAATATCGTTTACGACGTTTTCTCATCCCCATTCTCGTCTTTTTGTTTTTCTTTTCGCTTCTTAACATGTTTGCTTCATTCGCGTAGTGCCTCGTAATGCGTGTTTTGCGAAAGAAGTTGTTTAAAACTGAAACCTTTTTTTAGTATTAAATAAATTTTAAAATAATGGAATTATATATATATATATATATATATATATATATGTAAAAAATGAACAATGAACAATTCCTATACCATCATTATATGGATTCATTGTCTTCATGCAGTACTTATGTTCGTATAGTTTTTATGTTCGAATGTCCATTTTTACATAAGAAACCAAAATCGCCTAAGCGAGTTTTGGATAGAATTTCGATTTATACTTCTTTATTCATTACTGTATTTCCATAATTCATCTTTTCTAATAATGACTTATACACTATGACGTCATAAAATAACTTTATTCTCTTTACGTTTCCCATACCTTGTACACTAAGTCACGCGCTTGGTATATGGACATCTTCCGTATGCAATGTATGGTAAATTCTTTAATAATAATGTTGTGGTGTTATGTAGTATAAACATTATTATTCAACCATATTCATCCATACGTCACGTTTTCCCGTCATTAATTTCCCTTGATCATTATCCTATATAAATTTTATTAAATATTCATTTTTTACTCGTGTCAATTTGTGAAGCGCGAAACTTTGGGCCTTCGTTCGAAAACGCAAAAATACGTTCTCATATTATTTTTTTCATTTTTTATTTTTTTACTTTCAAGTGCGTTCACCCCTCGCAAGATATTCATAGATGCTTAGTAAGATCGAATTCCGCTCACTACGACAGATTCGAACGCCTCAAAGATAAAATATCTCCGTTCGCTCTGATTTCAAATTTATAACATGTTAAACATATTATAACATATTATGTATATAAATCTATATCATGTGTGCCATGTACTTTGTATTATATTTCTAACATCTTAATTGTCTATTAATATGAAACACTGTAAAAACAAAACAAAGTTATAGTAACTGTTTAATTGTAATTAACTGTAATACTTTAATTTAATATAACGTAATGTACTTTAATGAAACTGTAATTAATAATAACTTGTAATGTACTTCAATGAAACTGTAATTAAATGTAATGATTTAATTTATAATGTAAGAATGTACTTTAATAGAACTGTAATGGACAATCATAAGCGAATGTGAAGTAATCCATAATTGTAATCGTAATTGTAATGAACCAAAATTAATACGTACTCAGTCGTGTACTTAATTTGTACTTATGTGTACTATTACGAAATGATATCGCCTTCATAAATGTAGACTCGGCGAAAAATACAAATTAGTTTTTATTTTTATTTTTTTTAATTTTTATTTGCAATCTTTCAAACATCTGATCATGTGTTTAAAAGGGGGAAACTTAACCTTCGACTGTCTTCCCCCAAACATTTAGGTTTATATTATACATGTATTTGTAAAATTACGGCACTTCTTCATTAAGTCACTTCTTCATCAAGTCACTTCATTTATAGCACTTCATTACGACTCCTTGTTAGCAGCCTTGCTGCGGGGAGGGGGCAGAGGCCCCTTGCCTTCTTAATATTTTTAGATTCCGGCCTGAGCCATGGTCGAAAGAGGTCGAACCTCTACCCCTGTAAATTCAGAGCACTACCTGTACATTTTGAGAAGTAAACTAAATGTAAGAGAAACTTTTTATCTTTTCCTTCGAGCCTTGTTCTCTTCAGGAACTTAGTCAGTTAAGTCGATAAGTTATAAAAGAAAAATCGATAAGTTTAGTATCAGAGAAAGTATCAGAGAAAGTATCAGAGTATTATAGAAAGAGAAGAATTAAAAATTGGCGACCCTTTGCCCAAATTAAGAGACAACCCAAGCACCATAGAAGATATTGGCATAACAGTCTGGCGAGTCTGTAGCCAAGAGTTTAACAAGAGGCGACCGAAAAGAATTAGAATATTATAGAAGAAATATCCGTTGCTTGCCTCCTAACTAGAACCCCCGTCGATCCGAACCACCCCAGGGCCATAGACGGAGGGGTTAACATATATATAGGGTGGGCCAAAAAAAACTATTCCCCTGATTTTTTAACAATATAATTTTACCTTTATCAAATGTTATTTGAACAATCAATATATGTGTCCTGTATAGAATTTCATGGTCTATCTCGTGGTGAAGTTGGATTTTTGCTAACTGTAATCATTATTTTGTAATTCGCTGTTATACAGACACGGGTAGAAAAACTTTCTGTTTCTATACAGTTACTTAATTGAGTCCAGGATTAGGGGGAATGTGCCCTCCTCCATTATCAATGCACGCTTGCAACCTTGACTTCTCCCTTATTGACGGCAGTACCGCATCAAGGATTTTTTCTTGGTAATAAGGAGCAGTGATTTTGGCATTTTGATCAACAAAAACAATCTCTGACTTCGCTAACTTTGAAATAAAGATGGAAACCATGACTTTTAAGAAAAATGCGGACGTTCCCTGCAAACTCGATCTAGACTGATACATTTTTTGGCCTGTCTTCCATAAACTCGGTCATTTTGTGTGTTTATTGCTGAAGCAACCGTAAAGGTCTTCTCATCGCTGAACCATATTTTCAACACTTCTCTGTCTGGGAATCGATCTAACAGAGCACGACATTTTTCAACTCTTGCTTCCTTATTTGATGCAGAGAGCTTATGAACTTCGACTCTTTTAAAATATTTAAGACCCAGATCATCTTTTGCTATACGACGAACAGTAGAGCGAGAAATAGCAGTAGTTTTTGAAATTTCTCTAACGGACTTATGGGTGTTGGGCCGTTCTTCTTGACTGCCAGAGCTGGGCAGTATTTAAATACATTTGTATTTAAATACGTATTTAAATACATTTGTGTATTTAGAACTGTATTTATAAATACATTGTTTGTCATGTATTTAAATATAGTATTTAAATACTTTAATGAGTATTTAAATACAATGTATTTAAATACTCAAAATATAAAAATGTAAATACTTTTACTGGTTTAATACACGTTCTGTACTAGCACAGTACGACGCGTCGACAGTGTAGTACAGCATGGTTCATGTTTCAACAGTTTGGGAAAACATCCTCTCATAAAAAGACTGTTCCTCCGCTATAACACGACATCTTCGGCACCGGTAGAGCGAATATTCTCATTCGCGGCAATCACTTTGACCCCAAAATAAACTCTTTCAGACAAAACTTTTGAAAGATTGGTTTTGATCCGCAGCAACCGTGAAATAAAAGAGAATTCGTAAGGTGCCTTATGTTTATGTTTACGTCTTATGTTTACGTTTATGTCTCATCTACTGATTAATTGTTACTCATTTTGCGATGATATAATGAGTATAATATGTCACTGGTTGAACATCGTAAGTTCTAAGTTCTTTTGTTTTTGTTTTGTTCTAAAAAGGGAAATATATAATCGGAAATTAGATTGTACTATTTCTTTATCCTTTATCAAGCATTTTATATTGTTGTTACTCATGAATTAGTGAATGCATATGTTAAAATTTGTATGTATTTAAAATGTATTTACAAATGTATTTAAATACAATTGATGTATTTTGTATTTAGTATCTAAATACATTCGTAAAATGTATTTAGTATTTAGTATTTAAATACATTTCTCCCATGTATTTAGTATTT
>JAJOZX010002429.1:407500-422500 GCA_023014485.1 Bathynomus jamesi
TCTCGGAAGGTAGATCTCGATCTCGAACCTTTGATCTCGGTCTCGATCTTGGTCTCACAGGATCAGGTCTCGGTCTCGGTCTCAGTCTCGGACTTGGTGGTCTCGACTACAGCACTGCTGGTGAAGTAGTGAGTTGGTTTCTTGTACTCTCCACCTCACATAGCCAGGTACGCCCGGCTCATCGGGGATTGTTCTGAGCCAGGCATCTAATCTTCTTTTGAAGATGTCCACTGCAACACCATTCGTGTTCCTTAGGTCTTTGGGCAGCTGATTAAACAGTTTTGGTCCTCTCACAACAAAACTATTTTCTTTCAGGGTTAAGGAATATATATATATAACTTATATATATATATATATATATATATATATATATTTATTATTTACGGGACGCTTATCATCAAAGCATATATGAAAAGTTAATTCTAATTTTTTGGATAAATTTACTTTTCTTTCATGTATTTAATATGAGCTATAGCTGTATGACTAAAAGACCACCCCTTCGTCGAAAAACATTGTAGTGACGAGACTTACACTTTTATCAGCCATTACTTAGAAACGTTAAGTCTGTACTGCCTTTTTAAACTATTACTCTTAGCTAACAGTTCTGAAATAAATATAAATTCACAATAAACAAAATTTAATACAAAAACTGAACCCCCCCACCCCCAGGAATACTATATAAATTACAACTTCAGATCTAACTCACAGAGACCCCTACGCTCTACCCTACGGTCGTTCTTTACAAACTGCGCAATTTCATGGGAAATATTCGGTCGAAAACAATCGTCATATATGTAGTACTTCACAAAGTATGAAAACTGTTCATTTTAGAGTCTTCCCTCCGCTTATGGCGATAGGGTTTAGCTGCTTGCTGTAAAAATTTGTTTTTTATTTTTAATAATTAACGTGTCCCTTCACGACATTGATAAGTTTGGGCATTGGTACGGCCTCAGAAGAAATTTCGAGGCCAATTAGCGATCCTGTGAATGTTTAGTGATTGAGCTAAAACTTGACCTGGGGAGTTTTCTCTTTAACAAAAACCTAATAGCTAATAAGCACATGAACATCTTGAAATGTTTTTGATCCCTATAAGGATGACCTACACTAATATATATATATACTGAAAATAAAAGTTGGTTAATTCGATAAATTTAAAATGGTTTTACTGGTGCTAATTTCAACCAACCTCGACGTGATTCTCTCAGGCATGCAGGCGTGCGTACATTCCATATTCTTTTCCAACTCCGCAGAAGAGAGGAGGTTTTCAGAACGTATTATCTTATCGCCATCCAACTCCTGACTCTCATTCTGCTTATATTTCTGCCCGAAATCATGCAAAATCTGTTCTTTCGCTTCCAAATTAACCCTGGACGATTTCGGTGCTGTTCCTCCATTTCCTCCTCCCTCTGACTTAATTATGTCTGAAATTAGAATCTTTTCTGAAGATGTTTCATCTGTCCTATCTGGGCTCAACTCTAGGGAAGCGTACGGTTATGATGGGGTATCTCCTGTTGTTCCCAAGAACTGTGCTTCTGTGCTGATACCCTGCCTAAGCAAATTATCTCGCCTTTGCCTTTCATCTGATATTTTTCCTTCCTGTTGGAAGTTCGCGTTCATTTAGCCTGCCCCAAAGAAGGGTGACCCTCTCAACTGTCCATCTATCATCTAATTGCCTTAATTGCTTGAGTTTCTTAAGTTTTCTAATTTATCTTTAATAAGAAGATTTCTGAACACCTCTCTACTCACAATATTCTTTCAGATCGTCACTGTGGGTTCCGCGAGAGAGGCTCTACTGGCGATCTTCTTGCCTATCTCTCTCTAATTCTTGGTCGTCGTCCTTTCAAGATTTCGGTGAAACTTTTGCTATTGCGCTAGTCATATCAAAAGCTTTGGATAGAGTTTGGTACAAATCCTTATTTTCCAAACTGTCCTTCTTCGGTTTCTATCTATCTATCTGTGCCTTCATCTCTGATTTTCTTTCTGGCCGATCTATAGCTGTGGTTGTAGATGGCCACTGTTCTTCTCCTAAAGCCATTAATAATTGTGTTCTTCAGGGTTCTGTCTTGTCACCCATTCTCTTCTTTTTATTTATCAATGATCTAGTAAGTGGCACTTCCTGTCCTTTTCACTCCTCTGCCGATGCTTCCACCCTTCACTTCTCCATCCGCTTCACAAAGCGTCCCTCTCAACAGTCACTCTGCATTTCGTGTGAGATGTCTATGGCGCACCTGACCTCTGATCTGTTTATTATCTCTGACAGGGGTAGAGAAAACCTCGTGGCTTTCAGTGCCTCAGAAACCCAGTTCTTTCATCTATCTACTCGTCACAATCTTCCACACGACTATCCTCTTACCTTCAACAATACACAATTTAATCCTCCCTAATTCCCTTAACATTCTTGGTGTTTCCTTTTCTCGTCATCTTTCCTGTAAAGATCACATATATCCTCTTTCTAAAACAGCTTCTAAGACGTTAGCTGTACTGTATCGGCTCCGCAGTTTCTTCACCTCCACTCATTTGCTGTCTCTGTACAGGGGTCTTGTCCCTCTGTATGGAGCAAGGTTCTTATGTGTGATGTGGCTCAACTCGCACAAATCTACTTGACCGGGTGGAATCAAAGGCTTTTCGTTTCACCAGTTTCTCGCCTCTTACTGACCGTGTTCAGTCCTTCTTCGCCGCACTGTTGCCTGACTCTCTCTTTACTATCGCTGTTATAACGGACACTACTCTTCTGAACTCTCTAACTGCATACATCCTCTTTTATGGAGCGCTTGCAAAACCAGATTTTCGACACATTCTCATCCCTTTTCTCTCCAACTCTCTAACGCAAGAGTTAATCGGTATTCTTAATCTTTTATCTACTCAACGGGTCAACTTTGGAACAATCTTTCTTAATCCATCTTTCTCCCTGTCTATGACCTCCAATCTTTCAAGCGCCGAGTGTCCAGCCACCTCGAAAACTTTGCACCTTGATTTCGGGTCTCTTCTTGTCCTTCTATTAGGGGTGGGGGTGGGGGGGAGCATTTTGGGGCGCTTGCCCTTGGCCCCTTCCTTCCTGCATAATATATATATATATATATATTAGATGGCGAGATGTTGAACTAATGTCTGCAAAAATTATGTAGAATGTGTGTAAGGAATGTCTAGTAATACTAGCATCTCAGGCTTGTTGTGGTGGTGTAGAAGTAGAATGAAAAGCAAAGCAACTTCATGTTAAAACATAAAAGATGAAGATAAATGCAGTGAGAGAAAAGAAGAGTATGAGGAACAGTATTACAAACGCATCCTTGCAGTGATAAGAAGAGAAGAGATGTAACAAATTGTAAAAAATGAATGCAAGAATGTGAAACGAATGGTAAAAAAAAAAAATATAAAAAATGAATAGGTGAAAAATTAGGAAGGACGTTGACTGAGCAATATGTTATGAACGGAGAGTTATTTTAGGAAAAAGTGAGGAAAAGGAGGGGGTCAATCTGGGGAAATGACTGTTAATAGGAAAGATATCATCACGTTGCACTCGTATTTGCGCAACATTCTTTATATGAAAATAACATTTCACAATAAATGAATGTTGAACTTTACAATCCGCCATTTTGTCATTTCAGTCATAGTCTTCCATAAAGCAAAACTCCAAAGCTCCGTGAAAATAATGACATGTAGGATATGTCCTAAATTCTTTGTAGCATATCATCTGATATAGAGCGCCCATTCTTTATACCGGATATATATATATATATATATTATATATATATATATATATATATATATATATATATATATATATATATATATATATATAGATATATAGATATATATATATATATATACAGTATATGTTACACACAGACCATACACGGAACAAGGAACTCTTCTGGGAAAATTAAATTCACTACAGTGCGAATAAGAAATGGTAAATGATATGGTGGAAGCCCAACGTGGGCAACGGGTTATTAGCGGGTTTGTGTGTAACGTACAAGTTTCTCAGGGGACCATTCTGAGTTGTAGTATATATATATATGTATATATACACCCACACACACACACACACACACGGAGAGAATTCTTTTTCATCCTCCTCCTGCCCTCGTAGCCATGCAGCTACGCATAACTGGTCAAGGAGTTTGTACAAGAATCTGTCCATCTCGTTTTTGAAATTATTCAGGTTGGTGTGATGGAGTTCCCTCAGTTCTTTCGGTAGTATGTTGAAAAGTTTTGGGCCTCGTATTCTTAGGGTATTTTCCATCTTGGTTTTCATGGCCCCTTATCCCACCGCAACTGGGACAGTACAGAATCTACCTCTTCTCTCATTCCACTGTGTTTATACTTCATTTCTAAAGTTTGTGACACATCCCTCAAGTATTTCCTATATGTATGTTATTGTGTATGGCTCACGTCTTCTTTCCAAGGAGTAGAGCAGTGGTTCTTAACCCCTAGGTCACGACCCAAAATTGGGTCGCCAAGCTATTTTGATTGGGTTATTAAATTGTCATTTATCATTTATTTAAGTTATCCCTAATCATTTTACTATTAATTATTTATTTTTATCTATTACGAGTGAACTGTTTGAAGGTATGGGTCTCCGAGCTAGCCCCGCGACCAGTATTTCGGTCGCAGCCTAAAAAGGTTAAGAACAACTGGAGTAGAGTTTCAGGGTTTGTAGTCGAGACCAGTAGTCTTCCCCTATCTTAGATGTAAAAGTCTTTTGTATGATCGCCATATTTGCAATGTCTATTTTCTGTATGGGCTTTTGAGTACTGAGCCATACTGAATTATTATTGGTAGGACTAAACGCTTCCATAATATTAACGAGATGTTTCCTTTCCTCTTAAGGAAACGCCTCCAGATAATTTCCATTAGTTTTGTAGCTATCGTAATTTTAATGTTGTAGTGTTCTCTGAATTCTGCATCCGATGACTTGTGATTAATATCTGCATCAATGTCTGCAATCATTATCATAAACCCTTTCTGTTCTTTGAGTAAAAAATAAATAAATATCCAGCGTCCCAACTTTCCAATAATTTCTGTATTCTTAAGTTTGTTTACTATAATTCCATAATCACACTTATCGAAGGCTTTAGAAACATCAGTATATATATTATATCTACATTTTGACCTTGACACAATATTTCCAGTATTTTTGCTTGATGGTCTGATAACTGTGATAGGCATGATCTTGCAGCCCTGAAGTCATGTTGGTTCGGATTGAATACATTCTTTCCTTGCAGATAGTGAGAAAAGGTGGCCATTGTTTTGGAGACAGTATATATATATATATATATATATATATATATATATATAATATATATATATATATATATATATATAAATAAGAGAGAGAGAGAGAGAGAGAGAGGAGAGAGAGAGAGAGAGAAGAGAGAGAGAGAGAAATAAGTATATGTAAATAGCGCTTCTTAAACTAACTAAATGCATCTCATGAACCTTTTGATGCCATTTCTAAAGTAAAATAGTTGACCTGTGGGTGCGCCCAAATTGAAACTTATTATTACCCAAACGTTTACTCGCATCCTTAGAGCGAGTTACTCGAAGCAAATGAAATGATATTCCTCCCAAAAGATCCTAAATGTACCTAAAATAATATATATACATATATATATATATATATATATATATATATATATATATATATATATATAGATATAGAGAGAGAGAGAGAGAGAGAGAGAGAGAGATAGTGCTTTTTACTGGAAAGAAAGGTTCCTGAATTCTGCTATAAATTTCCTACAACCTTTGCCAGTTGTTATCCCACTCCCTGACCGTCTCATCCCAACCCTGTGAAAAAGTTGTTTATCAAAACACATCCAGTTAATATCATAATTGGAAACAAAAGTACAAAAGTACAAAATCCAACGCTTTACTAAACGACATAAATGAAATACAAATACAACCTTGTCAATCTTGACAATGTGTAATCCTGTCTTGGGGAAAAAAGTACGACTAATTTCACAAAATCTGTTCAGTTGGGCACTAAGTTTGGACAGGATTTACTATCTCAACTGATACGTTTTTAATGTCCAGTTGGACGCATATTATAGAGAAAAAAATTATACTGCAGAAGTTAGAGCAAAGGGCCGTATTAGTTGGCCTGAGCGCTGTGCCAGTTTCTGGACCTCTTTACTAATTGATTATAAATAGTGAACTTTGCGTAAAAATAATCTATTGAACGCAAATATATATTTTTTAATATCATTGCGATCCAGTCGTGGAAGGGTGTAAATGAAGCTTCCAGTTTTTAAGCTAATTTCTAAATCATTTTAAAACTGCGAATAACTGTTTAAAAAGAGAAATTGATTTACGCTTTATATCTTTCGAATTTGACTTAACAAAGCTGTAAAAGAAATAATATCTGATTAACATTTAAACTGTGAGTACGTAACTGCATAAAAATAAAATATTTGACATGAAAAGATTTTCGTATAATCAGAACAGAACGTAAGAAAATTCTCTCTCTCTCTCTCTCTCTCTCTCTATATATATATATATATATATATACATACTGGGACCCCGCTAATTCGACACTCGGTATTTCAGATATCGCGATAATTCGGCTACTTTTCTGCGTGTCGAAATATTAGGCAAATTTCGGAGGGTTTGATGAAGTTTGTCTGATATTTCGACACGTAGAAAATAGCCGAATTATCGCGATAGCCGAAATACTGAGTGTTGAATTAGCGGGGTCCGACTATATATATATATATACACACACAGTGGTGTAGTGCTAAATAAAGAAGTGAGGGAACGCATTTTGAAAGTGTTTCTCAGATGCGGGGGGACAATGGCGAGCGCGGCGAGCCCATACAACTGGGGGTCCGGGGGCACTGTAAGCCCCCCGGGAAATCTTTTGAAATCTGACTAATTTCAGGGATATTTTGAGGTCATATGCACTGGATATTAGGATATATTCCAAGGTTGAAGATGCAGTATTTCCAGTGTCATTAGATATACGACATCCAGTACGATCAATAAAATAGCTAACAACTGAATGATTAACTAAAAAAAAGTTAACAACTGGTACGCCGTGGTGACTGTTTCACCAGATCTTTATAGGCTAGCATTGCCTCAGTCGAAGCTAAAAGAAATGAAGCAGTTAATGATTCTTTCTCATATTTCTTCTAGGGGTGGGAATTAAAATTTCATGACGTTAGAGATTTGTAAGTTCGGATTTATTTGAAATAGTGAGGGAACGCCGTTCCGTCTACCAAAAAAAGTAAGGGAACGCCGTTCCCACGCGTTCCCACAGCACTACACCACTGTATACACACACACACACACACACACACATACATATATATATATATATATATATACACATTCTTTGAAGAACTTAAGGTCTTTCGTATTTTCTTATTTATGTTTTTTACATCACTAATTTCCTAATTATTTAAAATTGTTGGTGAAACCGCAGAATATATTTATATCAATTAATTCTAAATTTGAAATTTTAGAAGGAAATGTCATCATTTCGATTTGAAATGTAAAACCATTATTAAAAATTAAACTATTCAAAGGAAGTTGTTAAAAAATTTGAACGATATAATTGAATTTTAAAATTTCATAATATCACCATTTTTTAAGAAATATATTTTATAATATAAATTTCGTTGTGTATATATAATATATATATATATAACGGTCAATATTCGTCTATTTAACTACAGGGTAACCCAAAAAAGTGTTTAAATTTTTTTTTTATTTATTGCACGTTATTTTTGGGAATGCCCTTTTGAGTCACCCTGTTTTAACGAACAGAGAGAGACCATTTTTATTTTCTTCATTTTATTCAGTGTCAGAAAACCGCCATCTACAGTGTCGGGAAAAAATTCGCCTACAAACATGAAATATCTTAAAAAAAAAATAAAAAAAAAAACCTATCTGTCAATCCAAGTAATCTGATTTTGTTAAATAATTTATTCCTTTTTTGGCGATAGTAATAAAATTTTAAAAAACTGAACCCCGACTCATTAAAATTAGTATTTTTTTGGTTTTAGAAATTTTAGGTTTCTCGTCAAACATTTCCCTCAACGCTCTAAATGGTAATAGACGTTTGGTTATATATATGAAACGTCTACGCGACATCTCATAATGAACTTAGATTTTTGAAATGAATAATAGCGATTTTGAAATGTTTATTAGATATTTCATATATTTCAAAACGGTACTTAAATGTTTCAAATACATAAAGGCGTAGAAATGAAACATTTTATTTGTATAACAAGTTAATTTGCTATTCTTTGCGTCTAGACGCATGCGCATTGGGGTTAAAAATATTTTGAAATTTAGTATTTATATTTATAGGCTATCTCGAAAAAAGGAGAAACCATTATTATATTTGTGCATTTATTCATTTATTCCATGTAAGCTAAGATCATCCAAATGTCTTTCACGCATTTATTAATTTCATTTATTCGGCTATAGGCCTTCGCTAGTAAAATCTTTCAAAAGAAAGTCTGGATCAATGAAAGAAAGCCACCCCCAGCCTTCTTTAGTTAGCTTTATAAGGCTAACTAACGAAAATATCATGACCTAACCTAACCAGTCGTTAGGTCAACTGTACGCCCTTGACGATTGGTTAGGTCGTTATATTTTCGTTAATTAGCCTTATAAAGCTAACTAAAGAAGGCTGGGGGTGGCTTTCTTTCATTGATCCGAAAGTCTTTCACTAGAACACTGAAACGTCTAACGAAATCTCTACTTCTGTTTAGGGTGAACCGTACAAAGTAAAGTTTTATTAATAACAGGCGTCTGTCCCATCATCCTTTCAAATAACCCAATGTGATATTCCTCCCAAAAGGAGAATATCCTTTCAGAATGTTTTTGCGTGAAATTCAATGTTTTTTTACTCATATTTATCAGTAAACAAACGAAGTTTCACGGCCAAGACCTTTTCATTCCTCTGTATACTATGAAAGCCGAATGCCATTTTATTCATCTGGGAGAGAACCAAAAGTTGTGGGATAAAAGTTGAAGTTTTCAATTTATTTAAACAGTTACACGAGTCCAGAAGAACTTTATTGACAATTTTTTACGTTATCTTTCTGTTTTTTAACTTTGAAAGTAAATGTTGCATAAATTACCTAAATACGATATTTTCTTTAAGCATGCAAATAATGCATGCCCATGATGATCATACATTAACACACGAGAAAGTAAGATACTTTACAAAGCGGCGTACTCGTAGTCCATCTTCAGCAGCCGAAATTAGGGCATTATTCCGTAATAAGGTGATAGATAAAAAATAATAAATTGTATTCCACTTTGGAGGGTCTAAAATATAAACCTTAATTGTACAAAAAGATAAAAAAAATGGTAATATATGGTAACTCTTAAAGAATAACTTATTATAGGAAAGAAATATTTTTATAGTCCAATTTATATTATACTATAAGAGAAGATTCCTTATCCGTTTATCACAATCAAAGTTCATTGAAAGAAAAAGGTAATTAAAGTACATGGCGAGCCACGTAAAAGCGGTCCCAAGAAAATTTTACATATAAAAAGAAATATGAAATATTTTCTTGTGGCCACTTTTATGTGGCTCACCCTGTATAATGTGGTTTTAAGCAAATAACTCTAAATATTCCCTTATCTTCAACAATACACAACTCCCTCCTTCCTCTTCTCTTATCATTCTTGGCGTTTCCTCTTCTCGTGATCTTTCCTGGAAAGCCGAGTTTTTTTTTCACTGCTCTTCAGTTGCTGTCTCTATACATGGGTCTTGCCCGTCCCTGTATGGAGTACGGATCTCATGTGTAGGGTGGCCAACCCATACAGCTCTACTTGAGCGGGTGGAATCAAAGACGTTTCGCCTCTTACTAACTGTCTTCAATCTCTCTCTCTCTCTCTCTCTCTCTCTCTCTCTCTTCGCCGCAGTGTTTACTATCGTTCTTATAATGAACACTGCTCTTCTGAACTCTCTAGCAGTATACTCCTTCTTTAAGGAAAGCTTACAGTACCAGCCTTTCGACTCATTCTCATCCCTTTTCTGTCCAACTTTCTAATGCAAAGGTTAATTGGTATTCTCAGTCTTTCATCTACTGAACCGGTGAACTGTGGAACAACCTTCCTCATTCCGTCTTTCCCCCTGTCTATGGCCTCCAATCTTTCAAATGCAGTGTCCAGTACCCCTCCTTCTTGCATAAAAATTACTTTTTTACGGAGTTACAGGCTAACGAAGACCCTAAGATCCACTCTAGGTTAACCCAAGAAAGAAGTAGCGAAAATAAAGGAAAAATAGAAAGAGCAAAAGAAAATAAAGAACAGTGAAAACTTATACCATGTTTACTTACACTTATAGACGTGTAAAAGTTTCACAACTACTAAGGTATAGGATATACAAGGATCTCCCTCCTCCGCCAGCCACTGCTGACAGAAAAAGTTATGAAAGAAGATTTATAGGAAAGTAAGAAAAAGTATAGTGAAACGAATTGCTCCAGATTTCATTCACACCGTGGGTACAAGTTATTCTCTGTGTTCAGGTGATGTAGCGACACATGGTTCGGACCCCGAGGAAAGTTGTAAGTCTCCTCCGTCACATGATCTTTGCCGTTATGAGGGAGATTAAGCAACCCCCACACATTATTATTATTATTATTATGCAGCTATATGTAGTATCAAATAAAGTTTTATTGCTTGTGGAGTTCACCTTTAAATAAAGTCCATTTTTGTCTTTACAGTTGTGACATTCTTGGATATGATGTTGGAGGATCCCTTCTTGTAAACAAAGTGAAATAGGAGGTGCGCGTGATGATGTGGAAGACTTTGGAATTTGATCTTCATCCGACCATTCATACACTGAAAAAAAATAAAAATAAATAATATACATTATATATATATATTAGTTAACATACTACATAAGACACATCAACAAACTCATCCACATTTTATGAATTCTTCGTAAATATTAACTAATTTACTTACCAAATTTGATTCAGTTCCATCCTGTTCAGTTTACTATCCTTTCGATTAAGGTTGGATAATCAAGTTAGCTAACGTATTTTTATACCAAATGAAAGTAGTTATTTTACTTGGTTTTATAATCTGGTATGAATCATGGTTTTTAGCTCACTCACTGTACAACTGGAACTACTAGTACTATAAGTTTTCAGTCTGAAAGCTAGCCAATTCATGACAAAATAGAAAGATCTGAGGCGCCATCTACTGGAGGAAGTGCCAAATAAATTTACGTTTAGTAAATCTTCCTTTATAGTTGTATTGTTTAATATTTATTCTTATATATCAACCGACAACAACATGTTAATAGTCAGTTACAAGAAGAAAAAAAATAGTTAAAACAACCACATTAAAATTGTTAAAACATACAAGATTCAATAGTTAAAATATACATGATTCAATATCTGTAAATCAGTTCATGCGAATAGTTAATTTAACTACACTAAGTTTTCACTAATTATTTGATTTGTTATAAAACAGCAAACTAACCATTTGAATTGGTTTGCAAATATTCAGTGTAAATATGATATGGTTGGATTGGTCACTTGGATTAGTTTACAAATATTCAACCATCTATTTGGATATTTCAAATATTTTTTTCGTGTAGGTTTTAACGATAAAAACATTATAAATACAATATAACAAATTTCGACAAGTTTAGTCACGTTAAGACATGTCAGAATTTGGCATGTTTATTTTTTCTAAAATGTGACCACTCCCACGTAACCCTATCCAACAAGTTTGACAAGTTTAAAGTTTGTCCATCTGACAGGTTTTTAGGTTGGTTCGACATATTTCCATTTTCAGTGCATGCTGATGATTCAGTGTAAGCAGAATATAATTTTGTCCATTGTAAAAACGTGTCTCAGATATATTCTAACAAACCAGTACGATATCTCTGTTAAACTCATTCGTTAAGACATTTCTTATGACGTTACAACGAATACGATTGTCAGCGCTTTGACATCTGTTTCATTGCGTGTTCCAAAACCTTCTTATGTCCTGGATCATGATCATATATATTTGGTGAATCCTGCAGTGAAACACGAATCTTTTCTAGAGGAAATGACACTGTCAGTTTAGCTCAGTGGGTAACACCGTTTTCCTATAAACGAATGAAAATACTGAGGTCGGGGGTTCGAATATGGCCCTCCTGAGAGATTATTATTACACTGCAAATATTTTACAGTGTCTGTAACTCGTTTTGGAATATATTTTGCTTCTTTTGATCGTCTTTATAAAAAACGATCAAAAATGAGTTCATTAAACTCGCATAATTAGTTAAAAATCAACTTTTACTTTGGGGAATCCATATTCCTTTACAGATATTATTATACAATTATTATTATTATTATTATTATTATTATTATTATTACAGAAAAGTTCCTTCTGAATCTCTTTTGTTCATAACTCGTACTAATTATCGACAGGCAATCGATAGGAACTGTGATATGGCGGAAAAAAGGGGACGATTACGTCATCAGTGCCATTAAACTGAGAGGAAAGTTTAAATGCTGAGGGGAAAGTTGTCATGCTAAGGCGAAATAAGGGAAAAGTTTCGTCATCCTGAGGGTACGTGAGAAAAATAAAAGTAGTTTTACATCTTTACGAGGGGAATCCAAGAAAATGGCGCCATATGAGAGCAAATGACGTCAAAGTATGGGTAATGACGTCACTAAATGAATACGTTACAATGAGAAACATGAAAATAATGACGTCACAGTAAAGGAATAACATTACAACGAGGGACGTGATATAATAACGTTACGAGGATAACCCACAACGGAGTGTCAGCTATGTCAAGACTCAAGAGTTAACAACACACGCTGCGTGACTTTTGTCCATATAAAGAACTTGCTGTCGCTATATTTTCACGTATATTTTTAACTTAAGTATGACGCTATCAGTTGAAGATTCGGGAGACGACATATAATATATACTGTATATATATATATATATATATATATGCAAATAACTGCAATGACCGCGCAGTATATAAATGAATAGAAACGACATAAGTATTAAGGAACGTTTCTGCACACGAGGAGGAGAGATAACGAAATAATGAAAAATGAGGCGAACCGCCTGGGAATCGAACCCCGTCCATAAGCTCCTGCAGTAGGTCCGAAAGTGTTGTGTGTGTGTGTGAATATATATATATATATATATATATATATATATATATATATATATATATATATATATATATATATATATATATATATGATTATATGTATTCGGTTAAGATTTTTCATTTCCTTCGAGTTATTGATATGATAAACGTTATCTCAAACGTAAAATATTCGTATTCATGAACGTGCGAATCTTATTGAAATAAAATATTCGCGTCGATACTTTGTTTATAATTTATATATATATATATATATATATATATATATATAATATATATATATATATATGTGTGTGTGTGTGTGTGTGTGTGTGTGTGTGTGTGTGTGAAGTGGAGAGTACAAGAAACCAACTCCCTAGGAATGAATGAATTGGGTGTGTATATATATATATATATATATATAATATATATATATATATATATATATATATATTCACACACACACACAACACTTTCGGACCTACTGCAGGAGCTTATGGACGGTATGAAGAACTCGCGGCGCTCTACGACGGAGCAAACCGCTGCCCATCATAGCTCAGTAGGTAACAAATCAGTGAAGAGGGACGTAAACTGGCACAGCACTCAGGCCAACTAATACGGCCTATTGCGCTAACTCTTGAATTTATTATTAGTAGCATCATCGGGAATCGAACCCCGACCTCAGTGTTTTCATTTCGCTTGAAAAACGGTCTTACATACTGAGATAATACGGATGTGAATCATAGGTCCCACCCGTCATATGACCCTAGATATTACGAAGGAGGTTAACCCCCTAACTTATCATCATCATCATTATTATTATTATTATTAGTATTATTATTATTATTATTATGTATACGTCATCATCAGTACTGTAAATAATCATTAACAATTAGTTAACAATTAGTTTAATTTTATACTTATTGTTGGTATATTTCATTCGTGTCCTTTTTACAGTATGTACTCGTATCACATATAATTAATGACTGATCTTTGTAACGTCTCTACTAGAGTGTTACACTATGTTTGCCAACGTCTCTACTAAATGTTACGTAATATCCTTAGTTGTTTTACGTAAGATAATTGATGTCCGTAAACGGCTTTACGCTCAAATGTTTCAATATTTACCGATTTAATAAATATTCCACATAGCGCCGGACTTTTAGTTTACCCTGTACCTGCAACAAAAATTATCCTTGATTGCAAAGATAAATGTTTACTTACTTAAGCGAACGCAATTCATTAATCTGATTGCAAGTTATTTTAATAAACGCCGAAATTTGAATACCAAATTTGTTTGTGTGAATCAAATATATTTTATACTGCTGTAAATTTTGGGTCACACAGTAATGGGAAAGTTTTTCAGTCAGTAATTAATATTACATTATTTATTCGGTAGCTTTTATAGTAATTCACAACTTATTTATTTCAATTAGAAAAGAATAATAAATATTTTACGGTATAAGGGGTTCCAAAAAACCTTAGCTACCCCCCCATTTGCAGCTTACATGTTTACTTATATGGAAATAGTTTTTAGTGATTATAAAAATATATAAAATTCTTTATTTATTGCAGGTATTAAAATTACTCTAGCTGATAAAGTGATAATATAATGGCTTCTCAATTAATTGGTGATTCGGAGAGGCAACGTGTGATAGATCGCGTACGAGCAATAACATTTCGGGAAGCTCGTGATGCTGGAGCCACCTTTATAACACGTTCATGGGTTGCCAAAAAGTTGCGAAGAAGTGAGGACTTCGTCAAAAGAAATTGGAATAAAACTTTGGATGAATGTGAAATGGATACAACCAAATCTGGGCGCTCAAATTTGCCACTCTCTCAGGAAACAAAGGACATCATTGAAAGCGGTACGCGTAAGCGGAAAAAAGCTGTGCTAAACTTTCTAGAGAGATCGAAGTGTT
>JAJOZX010002429.1:427500-460000 GCA_023014485.1 Bathynomus jamesi
CGAAAACTTCGTCAGTACTTTCACCCTCTATTTGCTTGGGAATGCTGCTGTGAGCTGCTCGTACCCTGAAATGGGCGTATGGACGGAGTGATGTTCTGTGTAGAAAGATGCTTGACTCTTCATACTTACGCTTAAACCATGAATGCAGCGATGATTAAATATATATATATATATATGAGAGAGAGAGAGAGAAGAGAGAGAGAGAGAGAGAGAATGAGCTTTATAAGATAGAATATTACAAACTTTATTAATTTATTTTGCACAAAGATTTGTTTCAATATATGTCCTGTTTAAACGTGGTTGATTTTAATTAAACAGTTACAGATGTTCTCTGTTAGTCGAATTAGTTGTAATTGAAATTATCTTTTACTTCACTTGCAACGAACAGGTTCACTTCATATCATGATCAAGAGTGCATTAGCTTGTTGTACTTTTATCGTATGGCAACTTAGTGAAAGTTAACAGAAAGTAACCAAAGCTAACCTACTATGTGTAATGTAACCTTTAAATCTATATAACCTCTGTTATCTAATCTAAGCTAATGCGCAGGAGACATGTCGGTACAATGTTTAGTTAACGAAATATCACAACGCTGGAACGCTGTTCCAAATGGCGTTCTATGCAGTATAATGTAATTACCCTTGCCCACCCAAAATGTAGCTAATGTTTCCAACGCGTTCTGCACGATGACGCATAACACAACTGACCATTAATAAAGCACACACACACACATATATATATATATATATATATAACTCTGGCTCTCTTCTTCATATAAAAGGGAGACATTTTTGCTGGCGCTCGCCATTGGTTCTTCCTTCCCACATAAGAAATGTCTATATCGAATATCCAAATAAATCAGAAAAGATGAGCGAACTGCTCAAGGTACATCTTAACTCTGTCAAAAGAACAAAAAAAAAATCTTCAACACATCAATCTGAATAATTTCAAAACCCAGCTGGACAGGTTCTAGTGCAAAGTCCTTGACCAGCCATCCGTAGGGCAGGAGAAGAGCGAAAACGAATTCTCTCCAATAAATCCCGCAGCCACTACACCATATATATGTATACATGTGTATATATATTCTTACTGGTCAATTGCTTTTTGCGTTTCCCAAACTGCGAAGCGCGTCCTTCTTGGGGGACGCAAGAATTATTGAAAGGGAGAAGCGAGGAGGTTAGTAAAGGAAAAATAAAAAGTAAAATAACAGATATTTTTAATATTTTAATTCACTATTACTAAACATTAAACATACCATGTACTACAACGGTACATTAATAAATGAAACATTAATTTTTTTAATGCTACCTCACTTCTAATTACAGTACCAACAAATTACATTTCATGAATGAATGCCATTTAAAGTTCAAATAAGTGAAGCGTGAAGGACTGACTTCACTTTCAAGGGGAAGATGGATAAAAAAGTTTGGGAAAAGTTGACGTACATTTGGAACAATGGAAACTTTTTGCGATAAAATTTAAAACGTTTAAAGCTGAAATAAACTTTATTTTTATACTCATACAGATGGATGATGTATGTGAGATTAGTTCCTACTCTATCTGTCCTATTTTTTTTCCGCTGTCCGCAAGTGAGAGTTCTCGAAACGATATTTCCAAATTTGTGAAAAAGAGTTTCCTGATTTGGTAAAGCTGGAAAAAGAGACTGGCATTTATATGTCCGAAAGGTAATTTATATAAAAATGCGTAACTTAAAGAGAGAAATATTTTAGTGGGAATGGGAATGAATCAATTTGAGAATTGCTTACTTTGAGATTCTCTCTCGCGAATTTCTCATTCTTGAACGAGAAACAAAATAGGAATGATCAAAATTAGGAAGGGTGGGTCGCATGTAACGATGATTTCCATCCAAAAAGCATTCAGTTGTATTGAAAAAAAAAGATAAACTTATTTGTTTACAAGAATGATTACGGAAACAAGTTTAAAGAGAATGGAACATCGAATAAGAAGCACCAACCGATATGGGTGACATTTTCAGCCTTTCACCTCTGTTTTACCTCAAGTAATTTGGTTTAAACTCGACCGAAAGTGATTAAAAAGGCTTTATGTTGTTATAGATTTGGCATTCAAAAAATATTACTCTCTTCCCACCCCCTTAATTTTGAAGACATGTACTTGAAACCTGTTGCGCTTTTTTCTAAGACTTTACCTTACAAAGTTTTTGGAGAAATTTCTCGCTTCGTGATTGCGAGCTCATATACATTGTTCTGAACTTTAAAATTTTGAAAAAAAAAGTGTGACCTGGCCCATATAACGTTTTCATCGTCGTATGAACTTTGTTTTTCTATGTGAATTTTCCGAAAGTTCAGTGAATGTGCTATTTGTCCTTCACGCTTTAAAAAAAAAGAAAAATCGTACGTCAGGGTATTTTGTTATGGCTGTCTGATTCCGATTTTGAGAAAATTGGACAGGAAAGTTCAACTGTTTGCATATTTTTTTCAACCATGCGATGTTGCTCAAAATTGACATAAAATCGTACGAATAGTTTTTTAATAAAATACAGTTTAAGTTATAGTAAGTCCCACTTTATACGACAAATAACAAAATTTAAAAGAGAAACTGCAAAGAAAGCGTGTGTTACAGTATCTCTGCTGAAGTTATTTCGTCCAACTACCCCAGATGGCCTTGACTCACTGTTCTTCTCTACTGACTGCTTTTGCTTTCAGCTTTCTTGTATTGAGAAATATAATAGCAAATTTTTCTGGAAGCTTCCATTCTTGACGCTTCTTTGTTCTCGAATATTTTAAAGGTTAAACAATAGTTCAGATTTACGATATTCTACAAAGAATTATACGACATGGATTTATTTCAAATTATTTGTAATTTACAATACATTAATTGAATAATTTGTACTAATCATGATCATTTACAGGTTTTTATAAACTCTTTTAATTAGATCTCTAATTTAACTCCTAGTTTTATTGGTAATATGATAAACAAAACATTACGACAATTTATTTTTACTTTGATTTTAAGACTATAGCCTAGATCAGGGCCCCCAGCCTTCTTTAGTTGCCTTTATAAGGCTAACTAACGAAAATATCACGACCTAACTTAACCAATCGTCAAGGGCGTACAGTTGACCTAACGATTAGTTAGGTTAGGTCGTGATATTTTTGTTAGTTAGCCTTATAAGGCTAACTAAAGAAGGCTGGGGGTCCTGATCTTCAGGTGATCCGATTTTTCAAATGCCCATTCGGGACAAAATTTTTTCTGAGGTTTTTTTTAAGACCAAATTTTTTTCATATTGAAACGATTTCTTCAACGGTTACAACAAACAAAATTAGAAATTTTTTATTAAAATAATGCTTAACAAATAAACATCGTGAATAATATTGAAATTATTATACATAATATTGAAATATCGTAAATAATATTGAAATTATCATAGCATATTAAATATTGTAGTATACATCGTTTTACTAATTATATTTATGACATATGTCAATATTTTTCTGAACTTTTAATCGTCTTCAAAATTTTTGCTCCATCTTCTGACTTCAAGTATAACTGAAATTCTTTGCAAGTCATGATTGTAAATAACCAACACAAAAAAATATTCTAAATCTTATAAATAAATTCAAATGTGTGTGTGTGTGTGTGTGTGTGTGTGTGTGTGTTCCTCTTTCACGCAAAAACTTCCACGCAAATGCAGCAATTTACACCTGAACGATTTCTTATAAAAAGTAGACATATTTACAGATTTTATTTGAATTACACAATCTCAAGTTGTATGGTCAAGTAATCGCAGGATTCACACTAATTCAAAGCTTACAATATAACTACAGCCGAAAACTTGCCAACTCGTGGTCAAACACAACATTTTATAAGCGTTATGTAATTTCTAGGATGTTCTAGAACACTCAACATTACAGAATTCTACAGGATCCTACATAATTCTAGAAAATTCCGAAAATCGTCCGAAATCATCCCGAAAAAATTTGCTTAAAAAATATTTTTTGCGGAACATTTTGAATACAAAAGGATCTTTGGATCAAATACAAAGGATCTTTGGATCAAATACAAAAGGATCTTTGGATCAAATCCGCGACGTCTGGCAACCCTAACCTAGACTTAAGTTGCTTGTATCTATCTATATTTAATTCCAGTATTTTCCTTTAATAAATTAAAGAAAACGTATTATGAAGGGGAAACTCAACGTTTCTAACAATTCATTTATGAGAAAATTCAAGAGGATATATTTTAGCTTCTTTTCTTTTGCCCCTACATTATTTTAGGTACTATAACACCTTTTTATTTACCCCCTAACTCCATTTTCAACTTGAAAAATGGAGTCTTTACCCCCTTTAAAGTTTATTATGAACTTGGAATAATTTATAGGGAAATAAATTCTTTGACGATGGCTTTTCTGAACGTGGTCGTTCAGACGTCGTTATTGGTTCCAGACCGAGTCATCAAAAAGAGAAACCCAACCCCCCTAAAATCCGTTTATTTATTTCCAGATTCTTGCCTAAATTCGCATTATATATATATATATATATATATATATATAATTAGATATATATATAACACACGCGGAAACTGACGATTTAAGCCCAAAGGCTCTATATAATTTCAGTGATTGAATTCTTCCCCAAACTAACCTTTAAGCAACCAGTTATTAAGGATCAAGGCTTAGAGACTGATGATTAAGAGGTATAACACGTGTAGCTCGATGCTGTGACAAATGACTGCCCGTTGTTGAATGCTTAAATATGTCTGGAATTTCCCGTTCGAATCTGGTATCATATTTGCTTTGAATAACTAAATGTAGAAGGGATACTTAATACCGCTTCATTGCATCATTTGCGGGTGACATTTGCCAGAAAGATTTATTCCTAAACAGAATCGAAACTTAAATTATAATGAACCTAAATGTTTCGATCCAAATATAATTTACGAACTCGACTACATCATAACCAATGTCGTGACACCGCTTCTCGTCGATTAGCGAAGGTAAGCGGCACTGGGTCTGGATAGTAATTGGATGGAAGACAGTAGTCTGAGTCCAGACTATGTAGCCACCCGTGGTTCGGATCCCGCGTAAAGTTGTAGTAGGTCCCCTCCGATATATGACCTCCTTAGGTGTTGCGAAGGAGGTTAAACAACCCCCTTAAAAGATAATAATAATAATTCACACACTCAGGAACATACACATCGCAGTCCGTAACTCCCTCAAAATTCTGTTCCTAATTAAAATAGGACTGATTTTCTCTTGATTATGAAACAGATTCTAAAGAATGTAATCAAAGTTAATAATGAAAGTAAAAAATCAAGTACGAATCAAGATACAGCATCTCAAAGTGTTAAAAAGAAAAAAGAATCATACGAAATGGAATATTATGCAGTCAGAAAAACCAGAAACAGGCACAGCGGTTGGGTCAGACAAATACCGTCTATTGCGGTAACTCCTGGATCATTATTACTAGCACCATCCAGAGTCGAATCCCCGATCTCAGTGTCGTTACTTCGCTTATAGGAAAACGAAGTTACCCAATAAGCTACGGACGTTGGGGAGACAGAGTGAATGATAATCTTTCTTAACTCATTAGTACCCGGAGGTCTTTCCCGAGACTGAATAAAATCGTCTGGCGTTAGTCACAACAAAATTAGTAAAGTGACGTTAGGCGCTAATCAGTTAATAGACGTTTGCTTAATCTGTTAATAGTGATTAACATTTATGCAGAACGGGAATGAAAAACATTGATGCAGAACGGGAATGGAAGAGTCGTATTAAAAATGACCACACTGGAAACTTTGGGACATATTTAATTTAGGGAAGAGAACAACTCTTAATCCAAAGAGAATAACAAAGGTGGAGGATTTTACTTTTTATTAGGTTAATTAATTTCCAGGTATAGTGGAAATTTATGATGAATGTACTGTTTAATTCGAAGTAATATATTTCTTGTTGAGATAGTTAATTCATACCTGTAATTAACATATTTTATTGAGTTAATTAGAGATGATTCAAGTTAATTAGTTGAACAATTTTCTAGTAATTAGTAATATAACTCTCTTAAGAGAGAGAGAGAAAGAGAGAGAGAGAGAGAGAGAGAGAGAGAGAGAGAGAGAGAGAGAGAGATAAGATAGATTCGTACAAAATTCTGGGTCTTAAAATCCTTACAAGTTAAGTTAGATTAAGTTAAGTTAGGTTAGGTTAAGTCTGTTACTGTAAACTTCCGTTCTTTGCTTTTCGGGCTTTTGAGGACCGAATTTCCTACCAGTCCCTCTAAGATAATTTGAAGAACTTAACCGTAATAAAAACATGGCAATATATGCACAGTTACTCATAAGTCTTTTAGTTCCAATATTCATTCTAATCAGACGTTGAAATTAAAGAAAATAAGACAAAAATAAGAAAAAATTACTTGAAAAAAGAATTAAAATTAACGAAGATTGAAGTAAATCGTGTAGCGCAGAGGAGGGTTCGTTCTCGAGTCGCAAGGCAATCTTCGGTTATTGCAGTTTTCTATGATACTCGTACAATTAAAACTAAATTGGGAATGGCCAGGGTCCGTAACTCGGTGGGTAAAACTGTTTCCCTATAAGCGAAGTAAAGACACAGAGGTCGGGGGTTCGAATCCCGATGTTGCTGGTGAAAATAATACAGGAGTTAAAGCAATGGCCCGCATTAGTTGGCTTGAGAGCTGTGCCATTTTCTGGCCTTTCTGAATGATTATAAAATTGGGAATGGCTCCCAGTACTACATTCCATCACGCCAGTGATCTTCATTCCGAAGGTTACATTCAGTGATCAGAAAGGAGGGGGCTAAGGACGAACGCCCTCAAGTTCAACTGAACTTTTTCTTAGTTTATGTAAATATTAGTAAAATAATGTGTGTGGATATGGACCACCCTTCGGGATCTGAGCCACCTACGACGGGTCACTATTAGTGATGTTAAAAAACGGTTTTTTTTATGTCCATGTTGTTTTTTTTGTTTTTTTTGTCGTTTTTTTTGTTTTTTATTGTTTTTTTTTGTTTTTTTTTGTTTTTTTTAATAATTAATATAGATATTGCCAATTTAATTATAAGGTGTACTTTTGCAATGATATATATTATAAAAATAAATAAATAAATAATAAAATAGGCCATATGGTACCAGTATAGAATGTTCTTTTCAGCCTATTTACAGAAAAAAACTGGCCTCCTTCTTGCACTGAAAGTCTCGTATCTTGAGATCCGTTAAACTTGCGAGAACACTAGCTGGGAGCTGACTGCCCATTGTCCAACCTTTCCAGGACTCCCATCCCATGCCTCGGATTTTGAATCTCCCACTTAACTATCCTTTAGACCCGCGATGACATTTTCCCCCCGAGACCATCCATATATATACATACACATACACCCATATACATTATACATATATACCAATATATACATAAATACTTATATACACATATTTATATCATTATATACCCCATGCACACGCATACATCCAGAATTCCAGATACATACGCAAGCATACTCACATATATACCTACACAAACTCATACACTCTATTTCGCCCTTCATTACCTCCGAGATCATTTAGCACATACAGTAATATCCATACAGCCAAAAGAAACCGATTAAGCACAGACAGAGCAGCAAAGCTAGTATTATATCCCAAAATGCAAAATTCCAAGAAAGTGAAGTAAAACATGGTGCTACATTGGCTTCGTCAACATCCAATCTGCAATAAGTACCAGTACCTGTGATATTGAAACTATATGTTCTAATCAATCTAGTGATAATAATCTTCAATAGAAATAGAATCAGATAATGAAAGTTAAACAGCATTAGGTTAACACAAAGGTTAAAGAAAGAGATGAATATTTTATTTTTTTTTATTTTCTATTTGGAAATATATATATATATATATATATATATATATTATATAATATATATATATATATATATATACACCACTGGTATTCTTGCCAATCACAATTATATATATTGTTTTAACCAGTATTATGTATTTTTTATTATGTATATTATACCAGTACCTGTGATATTGAAACTAGCATATATGCTCTACCCAATCTAGTGATGATTCTTCCATGGAAATGAAGGTTAAACAACATTAGGTTAACAAAAAGGTGAATATTTTTTTTCTATCTGGAATATATATACTGGTACTCTGCCAATCACAATTATGTATATTGTTTGAAACGAGGAAGAATGTTTCATGTTCTAGTTAAAAAAATATATTATATACATAGGAAAAACAAACCCTCACTTTTATTTCTATTATATACTTTTTGTGTGATTCAGTTTTTCTAAATGATGACTATATATACTAGGTATAACCGTATAAGCATGGTAGTATAGTAAATTATAGCTAATACTAATATACTTATTAGATTAAAGGAGAAAAATATGGAATAAGTTTAAAACAATAAAAACAAAAAAAAACAAAAAAAACAGACTATCTTCGTTTTAAACAAAAAAAAAAACGACAAAAAAAAACAAAAAAACGACACAATAAAAAACGACCTTACATCACTAGTCACTATATCAACTGAACAACGTCGCTTAACCTCTGTTGCTGTTGCGACGCGTGGTCAAGATGTACTCCATTATTATATATTGCTACATCTCTCTCGTATATTACATTCATAAGGAACAAATTAATTTTACAGGACGTACCGCATTTTCCCCAAAATCAAAACCTTTATTCTGGTTATATATATATATATAAAGAATCTGCCAATAAACTTTACATTTTCTTTCATTCATTCATTCATATATATATATATATATAATATATATATATAGGTAAATGCCTTCATTTATACATTTTTAGTTGCTCCTTATAATGGAACTCATTATTTGGAAGGAGGGCACGGCATCCTGTAAACAACGTCCTTCAGCTTATAAATGGCATTTCATTGTTTTTGTTGACCATTTTTATTGTCCAAACTTATGGCGCTCAAATTAGATTTTATTATGACATTTATCTCAAGAGTGAAAGATTCTCTCTCTCTCTCTCTCTCTCTCTCTCTCTCGATATATATATATATATATATATAATTTAAATAAATTAAAATCTTTTTTAGGGAAGCTTTTTCATACCAATTTTTTTCCTCCTCTTTCGTATGTGTTTCTTTCCTTGCAGCAAAATGGCGGAAAAATGCGGCGATTACATATTTTTTTATTTTTTTTTTAAGCTTTCATCTTTCGCCTTCTCGGATTACAAGTTTTTATTTGGACGAAAAACATTCACTGGAAATTGGTGAAAGAAAGTTCGAAGAAAAACATTTACATACAAACTGTGATTTGGTTGAGTGGCCAAATGGCAATACTTCGCCCACTGTTATGGTTTTTGCGTTCTAGTCGTACGCGCGACCTCCCCATCTTGTCATGCGAGTAAAGTGTTTTGAATTAAAATTCAGATTTGATAGAAATTTTATGTACAACGCTTTTCGTTTAATAATAGAGTCTGTGGGGTGATAATGTCTTTATGCATTATTATTATTAGTTTAGTATTATTACTATTATTATTATTATTATTACTATTATTATTATTATTATTTGCAAATTCGAGTAAAAACTACAGCGAAAAAGATCAATTCTTAATGTAATGTTGATTTCTTGCAAACGACTATCATTATTGTCCAGTTGCAGTTACTTCGTATTTACTGTACCTTGTTATACAGTATAATTTTAACAGTAAATATTCTTTTAGCTTCATAATGGCAAAATAATGAAGCAATTATGGCGTATAACAGATTAAGGTATATGCTGTTAATGCGTTACAATCTACTACGGTTTAGAATCATAAATGGTGGAATTGTGTTGAATTGGCAAACATCTCTGAGGAATCCTAAAATATATTTGCTCACTCAGTCCCAGTTTACTGTTAAATATCGCGTAAGGAATGACTTCATATAATAGCATTTACTACAGAGTGTCCCAGAAAGATTTATACACACTTTCTTACGTTACTATGTAAGCCATAAGTTTTTTTTTTCAATGTTTGGACGTGTTTTATTCAAAAGCCCGCAAACATGTTTTTATATGGTATTTTAGTTGTGTGGGATATATATCTTTCTGGGACACCCTGCATACCCTGCATATCTAAATTCCAGGGCTATATATATATATACATTCAGTGGGTGCCAAAATTGCTATTTTTCTTAAAGGCTAGAAAATAATTATAATAGAAAAAACTGGGTGAAACATAAAGTTGGACTATAATATTATATTTTTTATAGCGACCTTTTGCATTCCAATACAGCAGCCATTCCCGTAATAAACTGACTTAATTGTATAAAATTAAAATTATATTATATATAAAATATAATTACTCGAAATATAAATCACAAATTAGAAACCTATCAGCGACCTAGAGAGAAAGATGTAGGTTGACCGCTAGAGGCATAAACTCTAACGGAGAGTCTCTCGCTGGAGATGTTAATGACTGGAGGACGGAGGTATCTGTTTGCTTAAAATGTAGTTTCGTTAATTAAATTTATTTAGTGTTAGCTTAAATTCTCTCTTTACAATATATATTGCAAAAAAACAAAAACAAAAATATTCAAGCTCTCCCCCCCCCCGTCAACATTTTTGTGCTAATGAAATAAACCAGTTAAATAGCAAATCGTTGTTATCCACAAATTCCTTTCTTCGTTCAAAATGTCTCGCCATGCAAGCCATATGTGCTTCGAGTAAGTTCTTGGTCACGGGCTGCCTTATATATGATAGAATTCAGAATGTCAGTTTAAAGTAACAGAAAAGAGTACGAGTATAAGTAAAATAACAAAATGTAAATAAATAAAATTAACGAAATTAAATAATAAAAACAAATCATGACACTCCTCGTGGCACTGATTCAGTCAATTTATTGATAGTATTTTCGGTGATGATTCAACTTTGTTGTATCACCTGATGAGGCGGTAAGTTTGTCTGAACATTTGCCTAAAACCTCCTCAGATTAATTTTGTGGTTGTAATAATTTACTTTGAATGTTTTTTTTCAGAAAAAATATTAAATATAACTTAAATATTAAACAAAATCTGACCTCTTACAAAAGTGAAAAAATTATACGATCAATATCAGTAAATAAATAAGACAAAAAAATGATACAAAGCCCAGTAATGAGCTACGTAAAAGTAAAAAATAGTATGATTGATAGGGATATTAATTACATTAGTATGATTATTTTACAAAATTCTTAATAAGTGGGAAAACACTTGATAATATAGGAAAATGCCTCAAACTAACGATAGATGTCCCTGAACGCCAAAGTGAGAAAGAATTTTGACATCAGGTGACTGTGCGTTGCGTTTGGAATGTTACATAGCATGAAAAAGAGAAGAGAGAGAGAGAGAGAGAGAGGAGGAGAGAGAGAGAGAGAGAGAGAGAGTATTGCTGCTAAGTACTCGCCGCCAACAAAACACGTGTTCTTAGAGATCGTAAACATTCAAAGGAAATTTCCGATAAAAATAACTAGATCATACACTTCGTGACGTCATCACAATTTAGCCAGTAAAATATCATAATACATATTACTAGGCTTAGGATAATTATGTACTAAAACCGTTAAATATGCATGCAAATATGCATTAAAAATGTAAGAAATATGCACTTAAATATACATTTTCATACTTCTATATTTTTGGATAAGAAAGATTTCAGTAGTCCTTTAATGATACATTCATAAAGAACGTATTATGCCATATTGAGACAAGCTAAATTCTATAATCTAAAATCTACAAACCATGATTGCACTTAATTACGACATAGTGCATTAGGTATTCAAAGACCCGCCCAACCAAATTGTACAAGCCCGTGCGTGTCAAACGAGCGTGCCAAAAGTCCAAAACGGTATGAACACAATTTCTTAAACTGATGGATTAATACTTAATTAATAGTGTCGTACGAGGGTCCAGCATGAGATAGCAGTAACATATTGTGCATTTTTTCAAAGAGAGAGACTGGTTTTTTCAATAATGACAGTATAAAACTGCGTTCACAGAAACTTCGACTGCCAATATGCATATGCAATATGCAAATGCATAATTATCCGAAGCCTACATATTACAAAATCACAATTTTTACCATATAACACCAATTTTAACAACAGAACATACTAATTTTAAGTGGTCTATTGATATTTATTTTTATTTAACTTGGTCCTTAAGCTTAGGCTTTACTGGGCTCTCAGACTAATTAAAAGATAACATCCCACTTAATGATTGAATAATATATGAATATCATGAGTAAAATACAATTCATTTAGAATATACAAACAACCTTATAGTCGAATATAAGAAGTTAATTATTTAATATTATATTAAATCTTAAAAGTCATTACTCCAGACATGATATAAATACAGTACAACGAATTGATAGTTAAATACGACAAATGAGACAAGTAATACACAGTAGATATATGTAAGTAAATGAAGTCGGGACAAAGAAGTGCAGGCGGGGTTGTGAATCCCTCTTTAGACTTCGTAACTTGCTTATTTTAGCGAATAAGGGACTACCCCTAGTTTTGGTGAAAGTGATTAAACTGTAGGTCCCTTCTATCTTCTAACATATGACCTTCGACGATAGGAAAGGGGTCAAACAGCTCCAAAACCGACTTTTAATACACTTTAATCGAGCAGCAAAAGAAAAGCCAGTATTGAGCTTTGTTTTCGTAAGAAATAAATCCCTAATTGATCAAGGTGGGATTCTGTACATTTCTGTTACTTTGGGTCTTCTCATCATGTGGATGGGTAAGTACTGTATATATATACTGGTTGAAGCATCGTTGCGGCATATTTTGTTTCGGATTCTACATTAAACTGTTGGTTATTAACCCCCCCCCCCCCCCCCATCACACACACACTTTTTTTTGCCAAGGCGTCACAAAATTTCAAACATAGCATGTGACTACGCTAAGTGGTCGAGCGGACACCAGTGATGCAGTCAAGAACATCATAGCCGAGACCAAGACAGAGACCGAGGCCTAAGCACCCAAGACCGAGACCGAGACCAGAAAAAAAGGTTTTCGAGACCAGAAAAAAGGTTTTCGAGACCGGTCTCGAGACCGAAACTGAAACCAAGACCATATGTAATTTTTGCATGTATTCAATATTGTGTAATGCCTAATTCCTAAGCTCTCTATTTCACATTCAGGAATAAAGATTGTAAAGAGGTTATCGAGTGACAATTGCAAAATTTACCCATAATTTATTCACAAATTCATAGTTTATGACAGTTTTTCAGCAGTTAACTGCCTACTTAAAACGAGATAAGTGTTCGTTGCACTCGAGGAACATCACAGTGATGTAGTCGAGACCACCATGGCCGAGACCGAGACTGAGACCGAGACCGAGACCTAAACACCCGAGACTGAGACCGAGACCTAAGCACCGAGAACCGAGACCAGAAAAAAAGGTCTCGAGACCTGTCTCGAGTCGTACATCACTGGCGGACACCTTATCCACTACCTCTCTTTCTCCTAAGAAATCTGTTTTCGGAAGTGCTTTTTAAATTAAACAGCTGCCGCAAAGGTTATGCTATAAATCTCGCTGTTTGTATTCCGAGGGATTAACCTTCATAATAAGAACAAAAGTCGGTGTATTGGATGTTTGCAGGAGAGCCCGACGCAGTGGAGTAGTGCATTGGGGCGGAGAGGGGGGGGGGGGTCAGTCTGAATGACAAACCCATATATATATATATATATATATATATAATATATATTATATATATATATATATATATTACTTTATATATGGATGTCCGAAATTAAAATTAAAATTTTAGTTTGCCTTCCTGACTGAAATTATCTATGCATTTCATTTCCTGTGATCCAAACATTGGTCATCATCTTCTCATTACTCCATACGTTATATATATATATATATATATATATATAAAAGGACTCCATAATATATACAGATATTCACCTTCCTCCTCCTGCCTGCAAGCCTTTTGGTGTCATATAGCGGCTGCAGTAGAACCCACAATGTTCGACCAAAGAGCGAGAGAATCTAATTCTAACCCTACTACAAAATGACTCTTGAGAAGATCGTCTGCATACAAAAAACAACAACAACAACAACAAGAATTAATAAAAAACAAAACGAGATGATGTAATCTGGAAAACGAGGGTACAGTATGATCATCAGTCACGAGGGTCAGAAATTGGCACAATGCTCAAGCCAACTAATGCCTACCATGCGTAACTCTGAGTTATTTTTACTACCAGCGCCATCAGAAGTCGAACCCCCCTGATCTCAGTGTTCTCACTTCGCTTAGAAGTAAAAAAGTGTTACCCATTGAGCTATGGCGCTAGATATAAGAAAGAAGCATTTTTCACGTTATATATATATATATATATATATATTATATATATCTATATATATATATATATATATATACTGTATATATCGTAGGGGAAGATTGTAAACATCAATTGACCTGGGAAGCACTCTGGAGGGGGGGACGTTAAGTAGGAGAGAGAGAATGCTGAAACTCCCATTTTCTTGTTACGGTCTTCTTTAGCTGAACTTTTCCGAGTTCTCATCTACCTTGTGAGCAGCTCAGCATGCTCTCAAGCACGCTTCTCCCTCTATTCTTCAATACACATACAGTACACGCATTTTACATACTACACAATTTTTTAAAAATTAAAAAAAAAAAAATGTCATCGTCAGCCTTGGAGACCTTGATTTCGACTCTCCTTTTTTATATAGGGGGGGCATTTTTGCGGACAATCGCCCCTTGGCTTCTCCTTCCTACATAAAAAAAAGCCTATATATATATATATATATATATAGATATATATATATATATATATACACCATTCCGCCATGTTTTTGCATAAAACAATAAAGTGACATTAAACTCTACTTTTTTTGTGGATGATAATCTTTAAATGTTTTTTTTAATGTTTATGGTTTTTTAACATGATTTGCGTTTGATCGTCTGTTAATGGACATAGTTAGAAAGGAAGAGATTTTTGTTGGTGATAATATTTCGCTCAGAAGATTGTCCTTCTTAGATACACCAAGTCTTTTTTTAAGCTTTATTGAATATCTTTCCACTGCGATTTTTCCTTGGTTTTGCTTCCGCCCGAATTGTTCATTCTGACGAAGGTCAAGCTTGTTAACTCCACTTATATATATATATATATATATAGTTTCGGCCATGCAATGATTCTTTTGCATGGAGATCAAGCTCGTTGCTTGTCTCTTGAAACGGCTTGGTGAAGCTGAGAGCTACTTTCTTCAACGCTCGTGAATCTCATGAGATTCATGAGCAAATGTAATTCAAACTTGCGAAGATTTCTTGATTAATTGAATCCATGAAGAAAAGTTTATTCAGTTGATATTTGAAAAAAAAAAAAAAATTTGGCGTCAGATCTAGTAGAAAAGTTTTAATCAAATTCCATACTATTTTTTTTACGGGGACTGGGGACGTTGGGGGTTAAGCGCTGGGAACTGAATATCAAAGTTAGTTTTCCCATTGAAAATACTTAACACTTATGAAATAGCTTTTCTTTTCCAGAATTATTATTATTAGCCCCCAGTAAAAAGTTATTCACTCCCCCTCCCCTCAACAAGAAAAAAATCCAGTGAACTAATGGTTCTGCATTGTCTGCATGGTTGAATGGTCGTGTAGGTGTTAGAAAACCTTGTTTCCAGTCTTCTAACGCAAAGTTTTGGTGTTCTCTCGTCCATTTCAATCGCTTTTGGTTATTGTTATGCTTCAGATAAGGTTTGCTTACAACTACACAACCATTCAACCGTGCCTCTTTTAGTCAACTTTGAACAGTTGAACATGAGACGCTGCTTTTTGATGTTAAATTGTGTTCAGGGGGTAGATGAAGTGTTATCAGCAATTTATTTCAACCACGAATCTATCTTCCCTTACCGTGGTCTTTCTTTTCCTTCCTCGGCCCTTCTTGCGTACTGTGCCTGTCTCTTATTGCCTTTTAATGGCTTTGGACACTCCACGCTGAGAAACGTCAATCCTACGTGAAATATCTCTTTGGGATAGCCCAAAACGATGGAGAGCCATTATTTCAATGCGTTTCTTTATAGGATTTTTTTTTTCTTGGAGGCCAATATTAATTCTGAAAAAGAAAAGTTGTTGCTTCATAAATACTGGGTATTTTCGCTGAGAAAACGAACTTCACGTTTAGTTCTCAGTTCTTAACAATTTTAGACTACGAATCTGCGTAAAATATGTAAAAAAAAAGATGAAAGTTTTTCTTTTGAATACATAAGAATATCTAAATAAATGCAACTTTCATTAAAAGAATCAAAGTTCGTAAATTTCATAAATATAAGATTAAATACAAACTACTAAAGAGACGAGGGCTTAAAAATCACTGCAACTTTATTCTTAGGTCTGTTGCATTACGTACAAATTTTATTGGATTTGGCAGCAAGGCTTTTCGCTATAGCACATTTTTCTAGTGACAATATAATTTGACGGCCAGTATATATATATTAATTTATAAATATATAGAGAGAGAGAGAGAGAGAGAGAGAGAGAGAGAGAGAGATAACAAAATGAAAAAAAACAGAAAAGAAATAAAGAAAAATTCGTTTACAGTAAAGTAATCAAAATTTAATATAAGTATTGAAAATTATTGAACTAAAAATTGTAAAAGAAATTATATTACAGTTCAGTGTATCGAACAGTCGTAAATTCTGCAAAAATTTGAGAAAAATTTCGAAAATTTTAGCTCGATGAGAAAAATGTGCAATAATACGCGAATGAAAAGTACAATATTTCCAAAAAAAATTTTTTTGATTTTTGGCTTGCGGCGCTAATTATAGGATAAAAAATAGTGAAAAATAACTATATTATCAAAGGATTATCCACAATTTCCTTCCAATGGTATTACAAAAAGAAGTTACAAGTACTTTTTGCATCGTTTTTGACCTGGAAAAAGTTGAAACTATTTGGAAGAAATGTTAGCGCAAGAATCACAATAGCTTTACCGTTAACACTTCAATATAAAATAGAATAAATATTGTTTGTGAGACACCAAACGCTATAATTGGGTCATACACGAATGTATTTCTCGAAATATACGAGGTTTAAAATGCCCTAAGTTACGTAACACGAATGTTGAAAACTTTTCAAGGCGGATTTTTTAAATTTATTTTTTTAACTTTCCTTTCTTCGGGAATTACGTACGACACAAGCAAAAATGTTACATGTGATTTTACTCATTTCGTGTGTCAGTGGTAAAAGGTGTTTCTTCTGCCATGCAAGATAATTGCATTATCCGCGACAGCGAATGCCCACAAGATGACACTGAAGGTCGCTTCAAATGTTTTAGTAATGAAAACTATTTCACAATGATAAAAATCTCGATTATAGTTTAACTGCGCTAAATTTAACAGCCTTTAAAGCCATGTTTCTATCTATCTGTGAACTGAAAATAATTTATGTATATATTATTAATAAGATTGTACAGTTACGGAAAGGCAAAAAGTTCGTCTAAAATAAAAAATTTAAAAACAACCCCAAAATTAATAATTAGTTGAGAAATTTTTTAATTAAATTTCTTTGCGAATTTATTTCCCCAATTGTACATATATAAACATGCATTTTCAAATAGTACGAATATAAACAAAAATTACAAACGTATTAGCCCTAATACATTTATCTTTATAACTGTACTAAATACAGTACTGTAAATACTACATACTCTGTACTTCTTACAGTACTGTATTTAGGACTGTACAACAGTACAGTAACGTATGAACAAATGAATGAATCCCAGCGCAAAAAGAGATGAAATGATTCATATGAAGGCTGAAAGCTGTCATTGCTGGTAACCATTTATGAGAGTGTGTTTATTATAATACTCGGGCGAGTGAAACATCAAAGATATCAGACGACGTTCATAACTCTGTAATGAACTGAACTGACCAGATGTGTAACTTTTCCTATTTTAGTTTTTGCTTTATGCGGTTCTCCTTGTCGTCACTAATCACAGTACGAAATAGCGGATAGTCCTAAAAAATGTTGCTTTGTTTCACACACACACACACCACACACGTTTTATATATATATAATATATATATATATATATATATATATATATATAAATTAATTAAAATAAATTATAAAAATATAAAATAAAAATAATATAATGTGAAAATATATATCACATAAAATATATAATAATATAAATAAAATTATAAAAATAATTTTTAAACATTTTTAAATAATTTTTAAATATAGGAAACAAAATTGTATTTTTAAATTAAAATTATTAAAATTTAACTATTAAAATAATACAATAACTTAATTTCAATATTGAAAATATTTTTGTATTTTTTTTTAACGTTGTAGTGAATGTCTTAACGCCGCTTTTCGTTGATCAGTGAAGTTAAGCGACGTTGGCTCTGGAGAGTATTGGATGGGAGGTCGTCTTCTGTATTCAGATTGTGTAGCGACCCGTGGTTCAGATCCCACGTAAAACTGTAGGTCCCCTCTGTTATATGACCTTAGATGTTGCGAAGGTTAAACATCCCAACGAAAAATAAAACGTGATCAAAATGGGCTTAAAATAATCAATTGAAATAAACTCGAAATAATGAGTTGAGTTGGATGATGTTGCACTAAAATAAAGACAAACTGGCAACTCATTTCACGCACGTTTCTATAAACTTTAACATTAATAAATTGAGATGCATTGTGTAATGGTCGGTTGTTAGTCCGGTTTATGTTCTTCGTCCAAATGAACGAATTGAGACGAACGGCAACGCCACCAACTGGGAAAACAAGTCCCTTCAAAAGGAGAATTGGGTCATGACTGCACCCATTTCCTTATTTCTTACACTGTGAAATGACGTCAACAATACAAAAGTTGGAATCATGATGACTTTGTTGTTTTACCATTAAGATGCCTCTCCAATTTAGATTTCAAATCAGCTTGCCGGTGCAAATAATCTTATAGGTTTTAAGCACCACAAGCAGATCACTCAATCATTTAGGCCTCAAATCTCAACTGAATTCAGAGTTCATATGATGATGCAATCACTGAGAACTGATTTGTTCTTTACAATATGTACATAAGCTTATTTGGGAATATGTAAACTATTGTATAGATGTTGTTATCTATGATCTAAAAATCTGAGGCTGAAAGAGCATGAATGGTTGGTTGTGTATAAGAAAAATCCATGACTGTTGAGTTCATGGGTTTACCGAAGATTTAGTCTGTTTTGTAAGAGAGTTATAAATTGGCCAGCCGTGCTATCATTGCAACTGTTTGAATAAATAACATACGTTTATTAGCATTATTAGCAGTGCATAACGGATAGCAGTGGATAGCGTTAAACAGGGTGGGCGAAGTATTTTTTTGTGGTTCGGATATGTGTTTAAGGAAGAGCTTACTTTTAAAAGTGAATTTGAAGTTGGGTACATAAGGGCGAGAATGTTTTTTTTTGACTGTTTCTCCTTTTGAGAAGATAGTGTCTCTATTATGGAAAACCAGTGACGTATTCTGGCTTTAAGATTTGTTTGGCTGTGTGTTACTATATTTTAATTAATAGTTACATGATTGTTCCAAATCGGCAGGCGGCGCGCAGCAAAACCCAGCTTTTCATCCTTCCACACAATAAAGAAATTGGTTGGTAGATAAATGGGTACCCTGGGTAGCCTAGTGATTAAGACGCTGGGCTGCTGGTGGGGCGTAGTTCGGATTCCACGTTAAACTGTAGGTCTAACTAAGGTGGAATGACAAGCTTGACCTTCGTCAGAATGAACAATTCGGGCGGAAGCAAAACCAAGGTTAACCAAGGTTATTTAAATACTATATATATATATACAGGGTGGGCCAAAAAAAATTATTACCCTGATTTTGAACAATATAATTTTACCTTTATCAAATGTTATTTGTACAATCAAATGTTATTTGTTATTTGTATGTGTCCTATATAGAATTTCATGGTCTATCTCATGGTGAAGTTGGGTTTTTGCTAACTGTAACCATTATTTTGTAATTCGCTGTTATACAGACACGGGTAGAAAAACTTTCTGTTTCTATACAGTTACCTAATTGAGTCCAAGATTATGCGGAATGTACCCTCCTCCATTATCAATGCATGCTTGCAACCTTGCTCGCCATTGATCTACCGCATCAAGGATTTTTTTCTTGGTAATAAGCAGAAGTGATTTTGGCATTTTGATCAACAAAAACAATCTCTGACTTCTTTGAAATAAAGATGGAAACCATGACTTTTTGAGAAAAATGCGGACGTTCCCTGCAAAGTCGATCTAGAGTCTAGACTGATAGATTTTTGTCCTATCTTCCATAAACTCGGTCATTTTGTGTATTTATTGTTGAAGCATCCGTAAAGGTCTACTCGTCGCTGAACCATATTTTCGACACTTCTCTGTCTGGGAATCGATCTAACAGGGCACGACATCTTTCAACTCTTGCTTGCTTATTGATGCAGAGAGCTTATGAACTTCGACTCTTTTAAAATATTTAAGACCCAGATCTTCATATATCATAAAGAAAATCGATATCACAGGGTCAACCAAACGAAAAGAAGGCAGTGGAAGGCCAAAAACATCACGTACTGAGGAAAATACTGGTACGGTTTCATCCATGATATGCAGTCACGAAGAACGGCCCAACACCCACAAGTCCGTTAGAAAAATTTAAAAAACTACTGCTATTTCTCGCTCTAGAGTTCGTCGTATAGTAAAAGAAGTCTAGGCATCGTCCATCGTTTATTTGGAAACTCTTTCTTCATTTGTTTTGCACCCGTGTTTCTCCTTACGCAGGTTCAATATCAATGCTTCATCTTCCAAAGAGTATTTCATTGTTATAACTTGTTTTCACCAACTATAGCAGAATGATGGTCTGAAATGAAAAAGGAACTAAATTAATTATTTTGTGTAAAAATTAGGAAAATTAATTATTTATGGAGAAACTGACTGTCATCTGAAAGTATCAGTTGCTGACTTTGACCGCCTTTCAATTGAGCACCATATTCTGATACCTTTCTCCAGTTGTGAGCCTGTACCTCTACTCCTGGGGCGTTGAATCTAGATTCAAAGCCAGCGTTTGAAAGAGTAAAAGTATGAGTACAACATACGGCCTCAGCAGTAAGATCAATATACAGGGTGAGCCACAATATTTTTTCAAAAGTTGGGTAATAGTTTTCTGGCCCCCCGGTATATATATATATTATATATATATTCCTAAATTTATTTTGCTTTTTGAAACCTTTTATCCTTATTCTGAAGGCTGACAAACCTTAGGTAAAACAACATCTAAAAATAAGGACAGGAGAATTCTATTTTTGAAATTGAATTAAAGTCTAAAAGCATGTTAAAAAAGTTGAGAGAGAGAGAGAGAGAGAGAGAGAGAGAGAGAGAGAGAGAGAGAGAGGAAAGGAATCCCGTTAAATTTGGCCTAGCTATTCGTAGGGTTTGATTCCAAAGAATGTTTGTGAATTAAAGATAAATAAAAACTATCATTTGAAAACTCCAGTACTTTGGAGTCGGGGGTGGCCAGTCCCTCCAACTGCATTCTCGAATAACTGTGAAAATCACTACTAACAATTACTGTATATCTCCAGTTGTACCCCCCCCGCCCACCACCACTAAGTTTTCTTCGGAGGTTACAACGCCCGAGTATTCTCATATTTATACACCTAGTGTCCTGAAACCAGACTCGGTTACAAACTCACTACATTTACGTATTAAAGGGACATCACTGCGTTTGTCTCGGAAAATATCCACCACATGACCTAACTTAATAGCTTTCCTTTAAATTAAGAAGCTATTTTAAGGTTCTTACTCGATAATTCCCATCAAACTTCCCTTCGCTATCAATAGAGTATAATTTGAGTACTACCAGTCGCGTTAATGCAGACCCGGCCAGCACCTCCTACTACATTTACATATAGAACACAGGGCTAGTCTTTAATCCAGTGAAATTAAACTCCTATTTTATCTTCTCCATTTTTCATAAGGAAAAAATGTCCAAAAATTAAAAACATAAAAGTTAATACTTATCTCTAGACGTATTAAGGAAATTATTTAACTTTAAACCCACTTTAACCCTCCGACGAGAAGAAAGAATGCTCAGAAAAAGAAATAATGTTATTTTGGAGCAAATACACTGTTTTTAGAAGGCTTACAGGCAATGGTAGTTGGTTGGTTCGTTTTACGTCCAACTGAGGTCAGTGAGGTAGGTGGTAACGTCAGCAACTAGGAGAAATTAGTTTCCTACAAAGGAGAGCTGGGTCAAGCCAAATTACCTGCAGCGGGTTCATCACTGCACCCCAGTTCCCATTTCTGCAGCGTAATAAATTTCCAGTCAGGCAAAGGCGGCCAAACCTATGTAGGCCAGAGGCTAAGAATATTCTTAAAATGGAAACAGTGACTTTAAAACAATTCTATTTTTAGCCCAAATTTTAGGTTATAGAGAGTTAGTTCATTTTAACCCTTTAGGGCACAGTGTTAACTTTACTGATTTTGTTCTGGCTAAAGCCAGACGAGTTTATTTACTCTCGGAAAACCTCTGTGCAACAAGGGGTTAAAACTGTCAGAATTTGAGTTTTTTTGAGAGAGAATCGTGTCGTACATCGAAAAACTGTTAAAAATATAACAGGAAATTTGAAAACTACGAAAATTTTTGCCGTAAAATTGAAATAAAAATGTTACTTTTTAATATTTTACCAAAATTCCGCACTCACAACTCCACCTCTTTTCTTTCCTAGTACCGAAACTACATATATATATATATATATATATATATATATATATATAGAGAGATAGAGAGAGAGAGAGAGAGAGAGGAAGGTAAATTATGAAATTAAAAGTAAATTACGAGCAAATAAATCAATGTATCTGACCGCTCGACGTCCTCCGAGTTTACATAGATTGTGACAGTCAGATAAGCGATAACGGAGGAACTGTCAAGTGAAATCGATTCCAAAATTTCAGGTTTGAAATGCATATTCGAAGTGCATAATTTCAAGTTTGTCTCGAATTTATTTTGTTGGAAAATCAAATAATTTCGCTATTTAACATTTCAAAATTACATTTCACAATTTCAAAACGGCACTGTATATATATATACAGAGAGAGAGAGAGAGAGAGAGAGAGAGAGAATCCCTGGTGTATAATAAAATAGCCTTTGAACCCATGCGCTGTAAAGTCACATTTTAGCATCAATATTCTTTAAGTTTCCAACACTTTGAAATTGTCTTTTTATTCAAATTCGATGATTATTTAAAGTGTCCTCGTTTATGTTAAAAATTTAGAATGTAAAAAACTTTATTCAGTTAAAAAAAATACAATTTACATTACGTTTTACAAAACAACTTATTAAAAATAACATATTATTGTTATGATATACTTTATTCTTGAGCGCTCCAGCAAGTAAACAAACGCTAAAACAATCCCAAATTCTGAGAAACTGCAAAAAAATAGGTCATCTTCGATTTTGAAAGTACTTTCCACTTTTGTGTTAAGTTCTCTCGAGCTTAGTTTTCCACATTGTGGTTTTATGATATTCTGGACTATATTTCTTCAAGAACTCTATACTTTTACCCATCATTACCCAACGTACCCCATCTAGCAAATGTGAAAACTAGAATGGCAGATGAAACATTTATTAGTAAAAGTAAAGTTTCAATTCCGGTTCCCTCACAAAAATTATTTATGACAGTGTTTAAAGTAAATTCAGTGCAGCAATATGAACACCTTACTAAAGTTCTTGTTACTGCTGCATCAGTATTAACTAACGAAGTTTAAAGTTCTTCGTCATCTTTCAACTTTTCTACCTTTTGAAGATGTTCCGAGTATACACGAAAGTTTACTTCAGTTTTTCATCGAAATGTTCTTCAACGCTTTATTTTAACTGTTTAGTGAAGCTTTATCTTTTCCTACGTAGAGGCTGTACTGCAAATACATTTATTATAATAGAATGTTTTATATAAGAAAAGATATTTGTATTCTAGTTTTGGAATATATATGCAGTACATATATTTTTAGGTAGGAAGAAGGGGCCAAGGGCGAGTGTCCACAAAAACGTTCTCCCCATAGAGGAAGAAGAGAGCCAAAACCAAGGTTCAGGGTTTTCGAGATGCGTAGACACTCTGCATTTGAAAGATTGGAGGCCATAGACAGGGGGAAAGATGGATTGAGGAAGATTGTTCCAGAGCTCAGCGGTTGAGTAGATGAAAGATGAAAATACCGATTAACCCTTGCGTTAGAGAGTTGGACAGAAAAGGAATGAGAATGTGTTGAAAGTCGGGTATTATGTTCTCTCCTTGAAGGAGGAGGCACGTAGTGTCCGTTATAGTAGTGATAATAAAGAGAGAGAGTGAGGCAACATCGCGACGAAGAGAGAGATTGAAAACAGTCAGTAAGAGGCGGGAATTGATGAAACTAAAAGTCTTTGATTCCACCCGCTCAAGCAGAGCTGTGTGGGTTGAACCACATAAGAAGCGTACGCCATACAGGGGCGGACAAGACCCTGTACAGAGACAGCAACTGAGTGGGGGTGAAGAAACTGCGGAGGCGCTACAGCACACCTAACTTCTTAGAATCTGTTTTGGAAGGAGGGAGCCCTGAGGAACACCACTATTAATAGCTTTAGGAGAAGAACAGTGGCTGTCTACAACTGCAGCTACAGATCGGCCACAAAGGAAATTAGAGATGAAGGCACAGACAGAAGGATAGAAACCGGAGGAGAGCAGTTTGGAAATTAAAGATTTGTGCCAGACTCTATCAAAAGCTTTTGATATGTCTAGCGCAATAGCAAAGGTTTCACCGAAATCCCGAAAGGAGTCAGAGTCAGAGAGATATGCAAGAAGATCGCCAGTAGAGCGTCCCTTACGGAATCCATACTGACGATCTGAAAGAAGATTGTGAGAAGAGAAGTGTTTAAGAATCTTCTTATAAGGATAGATTAAAAAACTTGAGAAAGACAAGAAATCAAAATAATTGGTCGATAGTTGGAGGGTTGAGAGCGGTCACCCTTCTTTGAGACATGCTGGATGAGAGCAAACTTCCAGCAGGGGGGAAAAGTACCAGATGAAAGACCCGAAAGAGTTTGCCTAGGCAGGGTGGTCAGCACAGAAGCACAGTTCTTGAGAACAACAGGAGAAATACCATCAGGACCGTACGCCTTCCTAGAGTTGAGACTCGACAGGGCAGAAGAAACATCTTTGGAGGAGATTCTAATTTCAGACATAATCAAGTCAGGGTGGGGAAGAGGATAGGGAGGAATAGAACCGAAATCGTCCAAGCGTTGAATTGGAGGCGAAAGTTTGAGCGAAGAGTTCAGCTTTATTGGAAGAAGAGACGGCAACTGAGTCGTCAGAATGGAAAAGAGGAGGGAAAGAAGAAGTAAAGTTGTTAGAGAGGTTCTTGGTTATATGCCAGAAAGAGCGAGAAGAATTAGAATTGGATATGTTTTCACATTTTTGTCGGATGAAGAAACTTTTGGCGAGTCGGAACAGATTTCGCACAATTCCGGACAGAAATATAAGCTAAGTGAGAGTCCGGAGTTGGATGGCGATGGTACCTTCTGAAAACCTCCTCTCTGTTGCGGATAACATTAGAATAAGCAAAGTTAAACGAAGGTTTTTTTTGCATTAGTAGTAAGAATAGAATATGGAATGTACGCCTCCATGCCCAAAAGAATCACCTCCGTGATGCGCTCAGCATACTCGGAGGCCCCGTCCACGGAAGCAGTAATCATTCCATGGGAAATCAGAGAAGTACCGCCTAAGAGCCTACCAATTTAACGGCGCCAAAGTGCCAAAGGCGTCTCCTCTTGGGACGATCCAAAGGCCGAGTTGGAGCCATAGGACAGGAAACAGATATAAGATTGTGATCGGAGGAGCCCAACGGAGAAAAAAAATTTGACAGAGTAATAAGAAGGATGAGTGGTGAGAAATAAATCCAGAATGTTGGTCCTATCTCTCATATATATATATATATATATATATATATATATATATATATATAGGGGACTGCGTTATTCTGGACGTTGATATATGGAACACTGAACCCAGTTCTAACCTAACCAGCTACTATTTTAACTAATATTTTCCCCAATATATATGCATTCATCTCACCTTTATTGGTAATCATTGTGCAAATGTCACTGATATAAATGGCCTCGCCCTCCGAAGATTAATGTATTTAAGACGACATTACTCACACACACATTTACACCCCAGCATTTCTAAATACATGAATGTATATAATATATGATATTAATTATCACTTTCCTTGTACACACGAATACGACCTACAGTACACACACACACACACACACACACACACACACATATTATATATGTATACACACACATACATATATATGTATGTACAGTATATGTGTTGTGCAAACAGTATAATGGATGAATGAATCCGAATGTGGATTCAAAGGCATTCATGGATAATTTGGATTCGAATTTGAGGATTGTTTGTTTGGTGAAATTCGATATTTCATTGGATTAACAAACTCCTTCATTTGAAAAGACTTCTCCATCCTTACATTTTGCCTCCAGGTTTTACATTTGTTTGGCAATCGAGTTTGCGAAAATATCCTTTAAAATTTCCCCAATTATTAATTTCTTTGTAAGTTAAATTAACTGTAAAGACCAAACCTTACAGTATGTGCGCAGCAAAGAAACAACTTACCAATTTAAAAGTATTTTGAAGCGCTTAGAAAGTTGATTAGAATTAGAATTAGAAGTTATTAGAATGATTTTGGGTAATGTAAGAACAACCGGAGCAAATTAGAGGAGATTGTAAGGGTCTTCATTTCAGTACGTGCAAAGGCCGTTCATAATAACTTCAAGTAACATTAACGTGATGTAAATAAATTTGAGAACTTACATCAGGCTAAAGATGTACGCTACAGGCTTAATAATGAAAGTATTCGAATCCAAGTTATTACACGCGTGAAACGGAAGGAATATCCAGTGTGGAGAAATGCAATAAGGGGTCTTTAACGCCATAAACATTTCTTCGCTAAAACTGAAACTGGAATTTAGGAGATCCCCTCCGGCCCACATGTTCTTTGTATCTTCGCAAAGCATTCTAAAAGAAATTCTTATTAGGAACTTAAGGAGTGTTGAGATATATATAAAGAGAGAGAGAGAGAGAGAGAGAGAGAGAGAGAGAGAGAGATTATTCTTGTTTTTTTTAATCCCAATTTTTAGTTTTTACATTTATTATTGTTTGATTAATCCTATTATTATTTATGACCTTCGTGATTATCGTACTATTTTATGAAATATATCTCCTGCTAATAAATTTTATAATTATTATTATTTTTGTTAATTTGCAATTTCTATCTTTTAACTTTATCATAAAAAAATGTATTTTTTAATGACTCTCTCATTTTTCGTGTAAATGTAATTTTACATCATACTTTTTCACTTTTTATTTGGACAATTTGCTCGAATGTCGTGGTTTGCTTGGTAAAGATCTATATCAGGGGTGTCCAACCTTTTTTCATGATGGACCATATTTCAATTAATGACCCACACCGAGGGCCAATGTACAAATTTTAGATAAAATTTATTTGAAAATTAAATTTTATTGAAATAAAATATGACATTAGAGAGTGAATTTTCAGTATCCGCCAGCCGGGCCTGATTCAAATCTTTGGCGGGCCGGCCTATGGCCCGCGGCCGTATGTTGGACAACCCTTAGCTATAGAAACTTAAATGTCCCTCAACTATCACCTAAATTACTAAAATAGATCTTAACAATGAAATATTTATTATATTTAAAGATATTTGAATATGTTATATTTAAAAAAATTAGTATACTCGTCCTGAACAGATAGAGTTCTAGTCGAACGCTAGTTTGGAAGCGAAAGCAATTCAAGCCGTCTTTCGGAGGTGCAGATGTTCGACTACCTTCCATTTTTCACCATCATTCCTTTTCCCATTCGTATTCCGAATGTAGAGATGCTGGAAGTGAGAATTTCAGATTTGGGGAAGGGTATAAAGAGAGCTGTGACGCAATTGCAAGCCCAAAGGGTATCTTCTCTGGAAAATTTAATTTAACCCTTTGCTACGTGAGTTTTGTTTATTAGGAAAAAATTCTTTATTTTGAGGGGAGGGGGGGGGAGCAGTTTTGTGTTAAATTGGATGTAAACATACCTTCCATGTCCATATTTTGAAATATATATATATATATATATATATATATATATATATATATATATAATATGTAGCGGATCGACAAGAAATAGACCAACAAATCGACAGACATACTTTCTTTCCACGCTACCATAAAACAGTTTGGAACACACGTGGGCTAACAAACAATGGAAAGTCTGTTCCTTCCCAAGGCGCGAAAGTAAGTTTTTATCAACCCAAGGACGCGTTTACAAGGCGTCTTAAATAATTGGCGTGAAGTTCTACGTCACAGGAATTGCGTATAAAAGAAAGCATCCACGCTCACTCTCTCTCACTTCATTGGCGCTTCCATTTCGTTCGACTACTCGGTACGATACCACCTCTTCGACCGCCTACCGGTTTCGGCCGGAGGCGAGGCCCGCTACTTTCTTCAAGGCCTACAATTTATCATCAAGTAAGATCTACAAACCGCCTGCAGAAGCATTCCTTCGAGGCCCAACCGGAATCACTTCGGGCCTGCGGTTTGCCGGGTCGGCCTTCAAGTTTCTCTATTCCTCGAGATATCTTCCGCACCACAGGCCTACGCCTGCAATATCACAAGGCCAGCCTGCACCTCGAGAAGTAACATCACCTCAGGTTTCCGAACGAAGCCTATCATCCATCATCTCAAGAGGCTTAACGGACAACGACAACTCCAATCTGCGTAATAGGTTCGTTTTCAACCCGCCTTCAACAAAGTTTACGTCACCATAAGATAAGTACCCCCTATCCTGAGTACTCTTGTGAAGCCTACATTAGCCTACCGCCGAACGGTAGGCTATACTCCCAAAGTGTGTAATCACGCGTCCATTGACTCCCGTTAATAACGCAGTAGGCCTGTCATCCAATTCAAATGTCATTTTTATACCGTTATTCCGCGTACCATCCGTCATTATGTTCAAGTCATATATTTGTGTGTTAAATATTCTCTTGACGTAATCATTTAACATCACATAATGTTCTTATAGATAAATGATATTTGTGCAAGCATTTCAATCCATTATTATTAGGCCACATCAATTATTCTATGTGCATCCATGCAATCATTTAGCCTACTTAATCAGTGTCAAGTATTCCATTCAATGTACCAAACGCATGTGCATTCTTTATATCAGTTACTAGGCCCATTCAATGTTCCATATCGCATGCCATTTACATACCATTAATGAGTACATTATTACGTGTCAATTAAGCTATTAACATTTCATTTTATTAGCTAAGTCCATGTCATAAGCACAACGTAAAACTACCAATTAATTACTGTTAATTCTTTGTTATATCACAGTGAATAAAATAACGGATTTATTTTCATAATAAACTACAAAACCCATAAGGTGTCTTTTATAACCTTAACATTAATTTGCTTGAGCGTAAATCAAGCTGGTGACCCTCGCTGCCATTTCGGTCACTTCCAATAGTATGGTGGATCTACTCAAATAGCCTTTCATTAATAAGCAATCAGTCAGTCTTTGCCTTAATTAATCATTGCATACAATTAAATCATTATCACCTTAAACGACTAAAACTAGGTCACTATTATATATATATATATAGATTAAACTTTAGTTTGCTTCCGTCCGAATTGTTCATTCTGACGAAGGTCAAACTTTTCACCCCACCTTAGACCTACAGTTTAACGTGGAATTCAAACCACGCCTCACCAGCAGCCCAGCGTCTTAATCACTAGGCTACCCAGGGTACCCATTTATCTACCAACCACTTTCTTTATTGTGTGGAAGGATGAACAGCTGGGTTTTGCTGCGCGCCTCCTGGCATCACCGGGTCTTGATCCCGGGGCCGATGGATTCGTAGTCAGCGACGCTAACCATATATATATATATATATATATATATATATATCATAAATTCTATACAGTGGATGGGTCCTTCCCTTTAAAAACTGTGAACTATAAATGTCCTCCGAGTAAAAAGACCTACTGTACAAAACCCACCATTTTGGACCATTTTAGGGTACTTCTCTGTCGGTTTCTTTTAAAGTAGGACGGAAACTTCCTTTTTGGCTGCAAATAGTTAAAGTTAGAAATGTTACAGATGGAATGGGAGTGGATCAATTTGAGAATTGCCTCCCTTGAGATTCTCTCTTTAGGGTTTCTAATTCTTGGATGTGTGACCGAGATTGGAAATGTTCTCTTTTTTTTTTCAATATATTTTCTAATCTAATAATTTCCACCATCTTTCATTAGAGAAAAACATAAACCATGCCTTCGCGGTTTCTTTACCCTCACTCAGTTGCTGCCTCTGTACAGGGGTCTTGTTCGCCCCTGTATGGAGTATGCTTCTCATGTGTGGGGTGGCCCAACCCACACAGCCGTACTTGACCGGGTGGCATCAAAAGCTTTTCGTCTCATCACTTCCCCGCTTCTTACTGACTGTCTCCAATCCCCCTCTCTTCGCCGCATTGTTGCTTCACTCTGTCTTTACTATCGCTGTTATAACGGACACTGCTCTTCTGAACTCTCTAACTGCGTACCTTCTCCTTTAAAGAGATCACGCAGCACCAGACTTTCTACACTTTCTCATTCCTTTTCTGTCCAGCTCTCTAACGCAAAGGTAAATCGGTATTTTCAATCTTTCACCTACTCAACCACTGAATTCTGGAACACTCTTCCTCAATCCATCTTTCCTCCTGTCTATGACCTCCCTCCCATCTTTAAAAGCCAGGGTGTCTAGGTATCTCGAAACCCAGGATCTTGATTTTGACTCTTTTCTTCTTCTATAGGGACATTCACCCTTGGCCTATCCTTCTTGTATAATTTTTTTTTTTTTTTTTTGCTTATAACCTCTATATACTGTAAATGAGCTTTTCCATTCGAGTATGTCCGTATGTAACTGTAAAATCATTACAGTTACACCTGTTTTTACAACAAACTCCATCAACAATAAACAACCTCGTGTAGAATGAATGCAAATAACACACAATACCATGAAACAAAACTTATATTTATCTAAAATTTATCCTAATAACGATGATTTTAATGGTACGACACGTGTCTTAGCGTAAATATAATTTAAACTTTTAATAATAGCATTAATCACGTGTTTATAACCGGCCATTAGCGCTATTAAAAGCGTTTATAGAAGGCAAAATTGCAAGCGCTCTTGTTGATGTTTTCCATTAATACTAATTTGAAAACCCTGAAATTTCATCACATTTCATAAACGAAGATTTTACTCATGAAAATCAGGAATTAAATATGACGTCATTCTACGTATTTTAATTCATTATTATTTTGTAATTACAAAATGTACTCATAGTGTACTCAAATGTACTCAAGCTCTTAATTTACATCAAACATGTACGTATTTATGCGTGTAAATACATTTTTTTTAATCAATATTTTAAGGATGTCCCCAAATTACTACGAGTTTGTGGTCTCCAGATTGTGTATTCTGAGTAAATGTACATACAACATCATGCAAATGCCATGGCCCACCCAAAAATACAGTGTTTCTGCAGGATGTTGGTGAGCAGGTGCGACGCATGATGGAACTGAACAATAAAAAACCATACATACACACACACACATATTATATATATATATATATATATATATATATATATATATATATATATATATATATATATATAAAAGAAACACATTATAGGGCAAAGTTTACGTTAATAAAAGTTAGTCAAAAGAATATTCCCAACTTTAATAATATATAATATTTCTTGCGCAACACTAATATGAAAGTTATTTATTATAATATAACAGAATAAAAAGACGCAAAATGGCGTTTCGTAAAATTAATTGTTAACAAAATTCACGTAAATGAAACATTTATGCTTTTATTATTTTTTTTTTCCAAGCTACAGCGAGTTAGACAACGCGTGAAGACAGATTGATATTATATATACTCTGCTATCTTGAGAGGAAATGCCACAAAGACGAGAAGAGAGAGACTAGCCAAGGTGCCTTCAGAAGACAGAAGGGCAGTTTTTATTAGTCATAATGCCCAACTCCCTCGTTTTGTCACATAAAGCTAAATGCCATACAATAAAAAGGGACACAAAAAAAAATGGATGCTTTCTAAACATTAATTTAGTTTGTTCTTGGCAGAGAAAATGACATTATTCTGTGGATATACATCTACAGGGTGTCCCGCAAGTTAATGTTTAAATTTAAGAATAACTTCTTCAATATTGAACGTACAGTATAGCAAACCAGCGTCAAAAACATTGAGGTTAAGAGTTCTACTCCCGTTAGTGCTGGTTAATGCTAATTCAGAGTTAGCGCACTGGGCCTCATATTCGTTGCTGGTCTGAGCACTGCACCAGTTTATGACCATCCTCGTTGACTGTTGTTATTATTGGTACTGTAAGATACAGTAAC
>JAJOZX010002429.1:462500-475000 GCA_023014485.1 Bathynomus jamesi
TATCCCGGCCCACACCATCACTTTACCGGCACCTTGCATCTTCGTCGGACTCAGCCAGTTAGGGTTAGCATTACTCCAGTAACGTATGTTTTGCCGATTAACCTCTCCATTGACGTAAAAATTTGCTTCATCAGTAAACAAGATCTTAGTTGAAAAGTTTGCATCCTAGTTCACTTGGTTAATGCCCATTCACAGAATTCCATCCGTCTATCCGGGTCGTCTTCACTCAAATGCTGTGCCATATGCAATTTGTATGGATGCCATTTGTTTGCTTTCAAAATGCGCCTGATACTCGATCTGCTGACACCACTTTCTGCAGACAACCGTCGTGTACTTTTTCTGGGACTCCGTGTAAGCGCTGTAAGTATCGTAGCTGTTGTGTCTTCATCGGTGGCTGTACGTCTTGGACCACTTCGCGGTTGATCTGCAACATTTCCAGTTTTCTGAAACTTGTTAATAAGTTTTGCCGCAGTGTCGTGTGTGATGTTCGTTCCATGTTGTCTGTTAAAGTTCATTGCAACCATGCGACTGCTTCCCGACCAGCCATCAGTATGATTTCAATTCGTTGCTCTTTCGTCAAACGCATATTCTTAGGGTATCTGAAACATAAAAACAAACGTTTAATTTTTCCTATGTATTGAAACTTACGGCCCACCCTGTACGTATATATATATATATTATTATTAACAAAGCTTAATAATAATAATAATAATAATAATAATTCAGCGGTGCCAGAAACTGGCACAGCGCTCAGTGTCTTCACGTTGCTTACAAGTTACAGGGGAACGGGGTTACTTACTAAGCTACGGGTATGGGCAAACTAAAGCCTACCCATTCATTATCTTAAAAGTTAATATGCATTTTTTAACTTAACTATACGTAACTTAAAAGCCCGCCTTTTGATATATATATATAATATATATATATATATATATATATATATATATATATATATATATATATATATATATATATATATATTATGTGACATTAGAATTTTGCCTGAGGTTAGGTTAGGTGTTTTTCTGAGTGTTTTACTGTGTTTGACTCAGAAAAACACCTAACCTAACCCAACCTAACCTAACTAATCTAACCTAATCTAACTTAACCTTAGGCAATGTTCTAATGTGCACATTATGCAATATCTTGCCTAATGTCAACATTAGGCAATTATCCACATTACGCGTAGCATATATATATATATATATGAGTTTTACATCTAAGATATAGGAAACGGAAGGTGAAGACTACTGGTCTCGACTACAATCACTGAAGCTCTACTTTCTCGAAAGAAGGCGCGAGCGATACACAATAATATATGATACATATGGAAAATACTTGAGGGCTCTGTCCCTAACCTTATAAATAAAATAGAAACAAACTGGAGTGAGAGAAGAGGCAGATTTTGTACGGTCCCAGCTGCGGTGGGACAAGGGGCCATGAAAACGAGGATGGAAAATACCCTCAGAATATGATGCCTAAAGCTTTTCAGTGTCCTACCACAAGAAGTGAGGAATCTTCAGCACACCGACCAAAATAACTTCAAGAACCAGCTGGACAGATTCCTGTGCAAAGTCCCTCCTTCACCAAATCCCACAAATGAGGCGGGATGCTGCAGAAGGGTTGACCGTAAGTCGATCCTGAACCGTCGTTCGAACTCACCTAAAGTAAGTATATATATATATATATCTTGTTAACCTCATTCAGGTTCCGTGTGTTGGTCTCTCTTCACACGAAGGTCAAACTGGTGGCCCCCGCCTCTAGGCCTGGCTTGGTGGAAGAGCGAGTTGCTCTCTTGCGCTCTCCAGCGCACATAGCCAGGTACACCCGGCTCATCTGGTACCGTCCTGAGCCAGGCATCTAGTCTTCTCTTGAAGACTTCAACTTTGATCCCTGTAACGTTTCTGAGGTCCTTTGGAAGCTGTTTAAAAAGTCTTGGCCCCCTGACAACCAAGCTATTTTTCTTCAGTGTTGAGGAGGTCCCTTGTCGGGCCTTTAATTTGGGAACACTACACATTCTGCCTTTCCTTTTTTCCAGCGTTATTTGGATGGTAATTGGGTTTAGTTTGAGGTTTGGTACCAGTTTTTCGATCATTTTCCATATGTAGATTATGGTGTACCTCTCTCTTCTTCTTTCCAGGGAGTACAAATTTAGTTTACGTAGTCTTTCCCAGTAGTTGAGTTCTTTGCAGCCATCAATCTTGGCTGTGAAATGTCTCTGCGTTTCTTCTAGTTTATTAATTTCTTCCTTTTTATATGGGGACGTCAAAACTGAGCAGTATTCAAGTTTTGGTATGATCAATTGATCAGTGTTCTCAGCAGGAGAATCAGATAATATATATATATATATATATATATATAATATATATATTATATATATATATATATTATATAATATATATATATATACACACAATATTATATATATATATTATAATATATATATAATATATATATATATATATATATATATGATGCAATTTGCAAATCCACAAGGAAAAAAAGTGATTCCAAGGCCTTTCGTGTATTCAGAAGTACACCTCGTCAGGAATGAGGTGTACTTCTGAATACACGAAAGGCCTTGGAATAATTTTTCTTTTTCCTTGTGGGTTTGCATCATTCATTCATTTCACGTGTTTAATTGTGAAATTCACCCTATATATAATATATATATATATATATATATATAGGGTGAATTTCACAATTAAACACGTGAAATGAATGAATGATGCAAACCCACAAGGAAAAAGAAAAATTATTCCAAGGCCTTTCGTGTATTCAGAAGTACACCTCGTCAGGAATGAGGTGTACTTCTGAATACACGAAAGGCCTTGGAATAATTTTTCTTTTTCCTTGTGGGTTTGCATCATTCATTCATTTCACGTGTTTAATTGTGAAATTCACCCTATATATATATATATTATATATATATATATATTATATATATATATATATATATACACGTACATACATACATACATATATATATATATATATATATATATATATATATATATATATATATATATATAATATATAATATATATGAATGAAATGAATGAAAATTAATGAAAATTAAAATGAAAAGGTTTATTGGCAGACTACGGTCCATATGATATATATATATAATATATATATATATATATATAATATATTTATATATATATATATAATATGTATATATCGTAAAGAGCGACGCTTGTATAGGAGAACATTCCGCGCAAGATGAGAAGAGAGAACGAACAATAGATACGGCATGCGGGAGGTGCCCCCTCGGGCATTGGTTTCTGCGATATGTAGAGGAATTACGACTTCTGATCGACTGAGGACCATGGTGTAGGGTTATCATATCTGACCGGCAATCGGAAGATCCCGGGTTCGATTCCCGAGTGGTTACCTCATTTTTTCATTTGTTCGTCTCTCTTCTCATCTTGCGCGGAATGTTCTCCTATACAAGCGTCGTTCTTTACGTTATTTATACTGCGTGTTCTTTGCAGTTGAAATGCGTGTGTGTATATTATATATATACTGATATACTGAATAGAAAATATATTTGTTGTTTTTTTTCCACTTTTTCTAATAAAAAACATGTAAACATTATTTTATTTCGTTTTTTTACGATGACGTAGAATCAATCCTAACAATGTTTCGATGAATATCCACACCTGGTATTTTTCAAGGCAATTTTTAAAATTTTTCGTGCAATTACTATAATTTTGACACAACTTTAATCTTTTGAAAACGGTATAATATATATATAATATATATATATATATATATAATATATATATATAAACACACACACACACTCGGTGGAGTACTGGTTAGCATCCTTGTTACGAATCCACCACTCCCGGGTTCGATTCCCGGTGACGGCTGGCGGAGTGCAGTTCACATAGTTGTTAATTCTTCAATACAATAAAATACTGGTTGGTAGGTAAATAGGTACCCTGGGTTACTTAGTGGTTAAGACGCTCGGCTGCTGATTGGGAGGTCGTGAGTTCGAGTCCAGGCGAGAACTTTGTATATAATATCTGACCACCGGTGGTGGTTCGTGGTTCGAATTCCACGTTAAGCCGTTGGTCTAAGGTGGAGCAATAAGCGTGACCTTCGTCAGAATGAACAATTCGGGCCGAAGCAAAACCAAGGTAACCAAGGTGTATATATATTTGCTGAACCTCCACATAGGGGAATAAAATGAGCACCCGCTGTGTTCTAATACTTTTTTTATGTATTCATTTTATTCTTACTGGGATACATACATACATACATACATACATACATATACTAAAAATAATAATAATAATAATAATAATAATTATAATAATAATGGGGTGATTTTTGGAGTGGGAACCTTGGTCAAATAAGGCACAACAAGAGTAGGCCGTATGCAAACATTTAATATTCAGAATTTTCGCCATATTCTAATGTCATCTTCAATGCTAAAATTAGAAATAGTAGAAATAGCAGTCGCACTAAAAATAGACTTACTAATATGATAATAAAAACCCACTCCAATAGACAGAGTTTATTTCCACAACAGTTTCGATGCCCACTGGCATCCTCTTCGGTGGATACAGAAAAACGAATGAACCAAAAAAGAGGGAAAACAGTCCAGGGACCATTAAGAAATTCGCACCTAGGTTAGATCCCGTTCTCCCTACACTGGAAGGGCATTTTTATTAAAGGGACCCACTTATAAGTACATTCGCACAAATTTAAAACTATCTACTTGTTCTATACATACAGATTTTATTATTTTTTTACATAATTATTACATTTATTATTAAATTTATTACATTTAATATTGCATTATTATTTATTACAGAAATTATAAATTTATTATTACATTGATTATTACATTGTTGTTTATTATACAGAAATTATAAACCGAAAAACGAATGAAAAGGGCGAGAAGTAAACAATCCAGAGACCATAAGAAATTCGCACCTAGGTTAGATCCCGTTCTCCCGACACTGGAAGGGCATTTTTAAAGGGACCCGCTTATAAGTACATTCGCACAAATTTAAAACTATCTACTTGTTCTATACATACAGATCTATGATTTTGACATAATTACTGCAGTTATTATAGCATTTACATTTTTTAACATTTATTGTTATTACGTTTACACTAATTATTACATTTATTTTATTACCTTTATTATTACATTTATTACATTTATTACATTTATATTTATTTCCACATTTATTACTTCCATTATTAGATTTACATTTACGTTTACACTAATTATTACATTTATTTTATTACCTTTATTATTACATTTATATTTATTTCCACATTTATTACTTCCATTATTACATTTACATTTACGTTTATTATTCCATTTACACTTTACCGAAAAAAAAAAAACGAATAAACCAAAAGCGAGTAAGGAAACAATTCAGAGACCTTTAAGAAATTCACACTTAGGTTAGAACCCGTTCACCCGACGCCGTAAGGGATTTTTTGACCAAGAATCTCATTAAAGGTCCAACTTATAAGTACCTTCGCACAAATTAAAATTATTTACTTGTTCTTATACATACATATTATTTTTCTTTTGACATAATTATTACATTTATAAAGTACCTTACTTGATTCCCAATCTATAGCATGATTATTTTGGCTGGCGTGATAAAAAATGGCATTATTAGTATTACAACTTCTGAAGGCATATTTGTGTTCTTTAATACGGGTTTCAATATGTCTTCCAGTTTCTCCTACGTATACTAAATCACAACTTTTACAGGGAATGCTGTAGAGTGTAGACACAGGCTTGTTCCTGTTTTGCAACGTTATTCCTAACCAATTTACTTTTCACGGAGACGAATATTTGAATGCCAAAGCAAACTTAAAATCTTTCGTCAACGGTTTTACTGTTTCTAAGCCGGCAATGTAAGGCAAACTCACATATTGTTTTTGGTTAACGAAGGTTCCCCAGGGGCATAAAAAGATTTTCTGGCTTTAAAATACGCCTTTCTGATAAACCACTCAGGATATTTTAAATCCTTAAAAATGTTCCAAATCTTTGAATTTTCCGGGTCCAGCAAATGTGGGCTACAAATCCTGAGTGCTCTTAGAAACATGGAAGAAATAATTGAGCTTTTAACCCCTTCATCATGATATGAAAAATAATGAATGTACGAATTACAATGTTTTTGGTTCATTCGTTTTTCTGTATCCACCCGAAGAGGATGCCAGTGGGCATCGAAACTGTTGTGGAAATAAACTCTGTCTATTAGAGTGGGTTTTTATTATCATATTTTGACCTTCACGTAGAAAAAAGTGAATTTTTTTGCATTTAAACATACTAACTTTTTACAATCGCAAAACTAACAAACACTATCTACCCCTCTTAGAAACAATACCCATTTTCAAATATAAACCGGATATAAATCATCATACCCCCATTCCATAATCTCAATAGCCTCCAGTAAAAAGCTTTACCATCCATCATTTTCTGTTACGTCCGTGACTAAGTAACTTGTACCCGATTTGGTTCTTTTAAGATTTTGCATATTTTAATGTGTTATATTTAAGTCGTCCATAATGTCCCCCTAAATTACTTTATAATGTTGTTTACCTTAAATCTGATTAGATTTAACTTAAGTTCACTCTCCTCGTAAAGGTAAGCTCCTTTTATGGGTTTCTTTTGCAATAATTTTAATTGTATTAATTAACTTTATTATATAATATTTTCATGACTGTTTTAATTTTTAATTTTTAATTTGTGTTGTTTGTGATTTGTTAATATTTAAAAGTGTTTTAACTTCATATTTGTTTTTAATTATTATTATATATATATTTCTCATTTTAGCACTGAAGACGATATTAGAATATGTTGAAAGCTTTGAATATTAAATGTTTGGATAGGACTAGTCTTGTTTTTCCTTACACACACACACACACACACACACATACACACACACACATATATATATATATATATATGTGTTGTGTGTGTGTGTGCGCGCGCGTGTGGAGCTGAAATTGAGGAATTTCATATATTTTCTAGAATTATATTGAAGTGAATTTAATATGGAAATAGTAGTATTCCATTAAGGGTTTTAGAAGACATATACACTTTAACCTGATCTGAAATTTAATCAAAGTTAGACTATTCCTCGAATAAATTCCAAGAAGTAACTGATTAACATATGATATGAAGCATTTTCGTAATGGAAATAGATTCCATATTTTATTGCCTTTGACTAATACATATCGTTGGAAAACTGCATAATCGTCTATCTCTGAGGGTGTTCCTGAAGAGGTTTTTTTTTTATCTCAATGGGAAAACTTTATTCCCTGCCGTGTTTTCAGCTCGACATTTTTATATGTCGGTTACTCAGTAAGACTCGCATACCTCCTGTTAGAAGTAGAAATAAATTTATTTAAAACTATTTGCATTTGTTTTTCAATCTTCAGTTATAAAATTCCATGTTTTCAGTAAATGAATTATATAATATAAGAGTATTATGGGCTGAATTATGAAGTGGTGCGTAATACTAATATTTGGGGGTTGTTTAACTCCCTTCTTAATGGCGAGGGTCATGTGACGGAAGGGATCTACAGCTTTGCGTAGGAAATGAGCCAATATTTGCGGGTAGCTACATCATCTGAATTCAGACGATGGTTACCAATCAAATATAGTTGATAGTAGAGTTGGTAGATAGTAGAGAGCGCCTGTAAAGCGCGTCCTTTAGTAAAGGTATTTTACTTGTATCCAGTACGTGTTTTAATAACGAAAATGCACAATCAGCTCTGCAAATTCTGTGTATTTCTGTAAATAAAATATTGAAGTTAATTCTATTATTATTATTATTATTATTATTTATTTTTTTTTTTTTATTATTATTATTATTATTATTAATGATCATATCACTGATTTGAAAAACTGTTTTCTCAACACTTTTTATTCTTCTAAATAATAATAATGTTATTTTTAATTAGACAGTAATGGACTCATTTCTGACAGTCTTGAGCAGTTCGCTTTGTTGATCCGTTTAAATTTTAAAAAATCTTTCTTCCAACTGACGACGTTGAGATCGGCGGTAACGCCACCAACCGGGAAAAATAAGTCCCTTCATTATGTAGGACCTACGATCGATCCAAAGGAATTATGTACAACCAGCTCTTCACTGCCCTTCCCCATCGCTCCATTTCCCAATTCCCAGACTGGCTTGGAACAGTCTTATGTTAGGTGAATGAGGGTGAATGAGGTAGTGTTTATATAATTTCAAAGTATAAGATTTATTTTTGTAAAATTATGTACGTAATTTATAATTTCTTAGTTAACTGATATTCTTAAAAATTGTAATATTATTATCATGCAACTCGGCGGTGGCTATTTTTGAAGCCAATCATTGATTCTGGAGGTTGTTGACGTAATGACTCAACTGTAAATTTAAAACTGATTGAGTTGGAGACATATTCAAAGCATTTAAAGTTAATTAAAGTTTGTTTATATATAGAAGCCTCTTTGGAGGCTACTAAATTGTTTGAGTAGTGACGTCAACAATGACGTAAAAAGGGAACGGAGTCAAGAGTTACTGAACGACAGAACGGCTGCTCGCTGACTCTATAGTGACTCAAACAGATTTCCGAGCAGGCTGAAAATGTCAGAAGCACAACACTGTGTATATATACCTATACTGTGTTTTAATGCGTGTATCTCGGAATGAGGAAATCTTGCCACAAGCCAGGCATTGATTTACGATGTGATGCCAACATTTTAAAACTTTTTATTAAACCTTCAAATTCACGATTTAGATGTTGGATTGTTGCGATATCTCGCACAGCTAACTTCCATTTATGGCTAAACCCCTCCACTCCCACATGGGACCAAACAGGAAGGCTAATGAAGAGTTAAGAATGGTTTGTATCCCGGCCAATCCATTTCCGAGGTTTTTAAGTTGCAGGATGAGCTCGTGTTCACGAGAAACAGCAGTTCTCACGGAAGTACGTGAGAGTAATCTGAGAACATACGAGGGAATAAGAGGAAATTAGGAAGATATGACGCTTAAAGTTAGGGGGAAGATTGTTATTTTGGTTGACATCAAGAGTGTGGACGTATGACGTCATGCGATTTTAACGTCACCGTCAACCTGAGTAGATAACGAACGCCTCCATTCGTGGTTATCAACCCGCCCTGAACCGCCAGCGAGTATATGATGGTGTATTTAGGAATCTTATACGATCAAGGTGATAACAGGATTGAGTTTGCGTACCGCTGGTTCTAATAATTGGGATACACTGGGCCACCCCACACATACTTTACAGCACAGTATGTCCCGAGTTTTGTAACCAACTGTACGAGTATACCATCTTTTTATATGAATTTTGGTGAAACAATGAGCGCGATGGAGATCGACCGCGGCAAACGGTCCCATACCACCTTGAGCCAACCACTGGGATCAGAGTGTGTTTTAGGGGTTGTTTAACCATCTTCGTTTAATGATTTTCGAGTCACCACATCATTTAGACGCATCCAACTACTACCTTTTCCACAATTCGCTTAACTTCGTTGATCTACGATCAATGGGATGATATCTGACCTTACTTATTATTTATTTGTTTCTGTATCATGATATTTAATGGTCAAGTTAAGTGAAGTTGTTTAGGTGAGCATAGTAACGATAGTATTACGATCTATTAGGTTAGGTTAAGTTAAATTATACTATGAACAGGATAAGTAAACTTGTACAAAATTGGAAGAAAAAATATCACCAGGAGTTAGCGCAATGGGCCGCATTTGTCTGGATTTCAATCGACAGGAAGTTTAATAAGGAAAGGCATCTTTTTAGGGAGTAATGGTAAAAAATTGAGTCGTTTAGCTATGAAACAGCGAAAACTAAGAAATTTTAAAAAGTCTAAAGTCTACTCTACAGTTTGGGCTTCATTGGTACACTTAATTACTTACACGTAAGTAATTAAAATTATATGATCAGTAACAAATGATAAGAAGACCTTTAGTTAACGTAAATTCAATTTAATTCACTAATTCACTAGTTGCGAAACTAAAATAAAACTTTAAAAATAAGCAAAATTCACTATTTCGTCCATTCGCTTTGTTGGTACGAGGATTAATGGTATTTCGAGTCGGAGCCGTCATTCTAACGTCCGTGACCCCCTCGTCCCGAATCTAATTAACTTAGGTTAGAAAGGAAAAGTACTTTCACCAAAATTAAACTCGAAAACGTCTTGTATTTAATTCTCGTAATTAATTACAGAAAATAAACAAATATGTATATACATTTTTATGAACATATTAATACTTTTCTCGCAAAAATATAATTTTTAGTACTGTATGTTCCGGCGACCCCATGAAAATTGCTCAGCTACCCCTAGTTTGAGAAACGTCGCTCCATTCTATATTATAAAGCAACCATCGTTCAGTATAAAAAACCGACTCATCATAAATATATATAATTTAATGAACCAAGAACTACCAAAAATTGTAATATTTAATGGATGAAATGCCAGTTGTAGGATAAAAATAATAAATATACGTCGGAATATATTATAATGTTCGAAAAAATAGATAAATATTTAAGTGCAAGGAAATTTAATAAACTCGTATCAAAGCATACGTATGCTATTTCCTCAATTTTCCATCTTTTCCCGTGAGATTACTTTCATCTCCCCTCAGATTACCCTCAACTATATTCGTCCCAAAATAACCGCATCTACAATCATAGGCTTCGTATTTCCCCTATTTTCTTCCCTTCTTCCTCATCTACCTTTACACAAACTTTCAACCTACGTCATGAGTGGGAGCACTCTCCAAACGAGGGGTGGACAAGCCCCCTCCCTCCTTGTGAAGTCAGTTCCCTCGAATCAAACTCACGCCATTGCTGGTGTTGGTTCAAAAGCCACGAAAAGAGGTAAAGATTGTGATGGTTATCGTTGGTTTAATTGGCGCAAAACTTGTCAAGAAAGGCTCTAAACACATTTACATCAAGCTGAAGGCAATAAAGGAAGTTTGAAATACAGGATTTTGTGTGTGTGTGTGTGTGTGTGTGTGTGTGTGTGTGTGTGTGTGTGTGTGTGTGTGACGCGTTCCGTGTAGCAATAAATAATAAAACTCGAATTTAAAAATTATTTTCTTAGTTATATACAGTTTGCAATTGAAGGATTTTGGGATATTAAAAAAGTTTTGTAACAAAGAAATTTTTAGGTTTTTATTTTTTATTTTCAAAATTTTTTTTTTTTTTAATATTTTGACTCTACGTTTTTCAGAAGATTTCTTAAGACAATGAATACAAAACTTTCTCCACAAAAACAAAACAACAAAACATTTGAAGACTTGTTTTTTTTTTATGTTGGCGAATTCTTAAAAAAACAGTTTTTGGGAAATAATTTTGAACTATTTTGATAATTTAATTATTGTCGTACGATAATAGTTTAAAATCTTAAAATTCCCTAAACTTCTAAATTTTAGGGTTAGGCGGGGGAGGGGTCCCTTCCGGCCATTATGCAATAAATACTACATCAACTGTACGGTTGTTGTAATGTTTAAAGTTACATCTTTTTTCTCAATTTTTCGTTTTATTTAATTTAACTTTTTTGGTCAGAAAAGTATGATGGAACGCTTTATTTGTGCTGTACCAAACTGTATCATTGGTTACATAAATCGGGATATAGTGGGTCACACCCGCTTGACGGCCCAGTCTTTCCCGACTTTGGTGACCGATGGTACATTCGTAAATCTCTGTAAAACGGTATTCATTTTCAAAGTTCACTTCAGCAGATACATACAGAGCAATTCTTTCCTTATAACCTGTCAAACATTTTCACTGACACCCTCTAATCCTATTGTAACTAATCTAACCGAAGTAAACCTAACTTAAATTCAATTTAACCACACTAAACCTAAATAAAAGTATTGCAGAGCGCGTGTGAATAAAATATCTGGTTGAGAACTTGGGTATAGCTGAACCAAATCTTTGAGATACGCGAACAATGAACCTTCAAATGTCAGTGACTGAAGAAAGAGAAGAAAAAAAATGACCTTGAATAGTATCATTGTAGTTCCAATTAATCAGAGTATTAATTAATTGGGAACTGGAACCTAGTGGGACTCGAAACCGAGTCGGGTGGTTTCAGAATCAAGAATGAAAAATTAAAAGCTTTCTCTCGTAAAACGTCCTTTTTTTACAACTTTTATTTTTTGTTAACGTTTCAAAACGTTTAATTATTTAATCCTATTCATAGAAGAATATATTGCATTAGTGCCAATACTGCAATAAAAGGAACTTATACTCTTTTAAAACACACACACACACACACACACACACACACACATATATATATTTATACACACTGTGTGTCAAGAAATTATGCAACAATTTTTTTTTTAAGATAACTTTCTAATGAATGATGCTATTGAATTGTAATTTTTACCAATCATTTGTATGCGTTATATACGTAATCTGTGACATTTTCAATTCAATTGACAAAACCATTGTTAAATTAATAGATGAAATTAATAATTCAGG
>JAJOZX010002429.1:480000-490000 GCA_023014485.1 Bathynomus jamesi
AATGAACATTCTCAGACTTCAGTGCTAGAAATTAAATATCAGATTAATTTAAAACGAATCTTCTTTGGAAAGGATTTGTCTATTAAACGTAAAACAGTCTCACACGTGCATTTTGAACAGCGTTATCTCATTGCTATATCCGTTCTAAATTTTTGAGGGTGCATTCTAAAGGAAGTTTTTCCCTCTTTTGGGTATCAAAGCTTTTTGTCAGATGATGTAATAACTTCTTTTAATGCTACAAAACTTCTTTAGATAGAGGAAATGGTCTTCGAAACTTCTTTTTTGAGGGATTTTAGATGAAAGAAGATAATATTTCTATGCATAGAAGGTTGAGGGAAGTCTTTGTTTTCTGCGCACTTCGGTTGTTTCTGGGCATTGAATAAGAGCCATAAAATCCCGGAAACGGATCGCGTAAAAGTAAAAGTCAGAAAACCAAAGAAAAATTTAGAACTCAAACACAAATTAAGTTCAATAAATTATAAATAAAAAAATATATGAAGAGGGGGACGACATAAATGAAAAATTTGTTAAATTCTCAGACGGACTAAATGAGTCATTCAGCGCTCTAGCTAATGACCGCTATAAACACGACTTGAAAAGGCAAAACAAACCATGGTTACCTAAGCCTCTTTTACAAACCATCCGACAAAAACATCTACTCTATAACCACGTTAAAAAAGGTCCCATGCCCCAAGAAAGATATACCAATTATGGAAACATATTAGATAACCTAATTAAAAAGGCAAAATCTAAGTAATATAATAAATTTGAGGAACACAAAAAGACGATTCTAGACGATTAGTAGAAACCTATCAATGAAACTTTACTTAAAAAGAAGAAAGAACAAGATTGTTTTCCCACAAATATAGCTGTAAATAATATCTTTTTATAACGAACCATTAGATATAGCCAATCCTCAAAATAATTGCTTTGTTATCGTAAGTAAAACAACGGTTGATTTCATATCGCCTTACATACACAATTATGAAGAAAACCTTGACTGTTTTTCCCAGTCCACACCCACCCTCTTCTCTCCTATTTCCCTCGGAGGAGGTCAAAATAGCGATTTCTACCCTTAAAAACAAATCATGCAACGTCGATTCTGTTCCAAACGCAGTATTTAAGTACGTTCAGTAATTGGGGGTTCGCAGGTCCCCAATTAGTGGGGAGTCAATTATTCGGTCAGTAAACTGTAGGAAAGAACGCAACCATGAACATCTTAAGCTTCACAAATCTTGATTACAATGGGTTCGAATGTGAGGCTTAAGATTTTCATTGCTGCGTACTTTTCTATATTCTTATTGGCTGAATAATTGAACCCTCAGTAATTGGGGTCAATAATTCGGTAAATAAAACTATAGAAAAGAACGCAGCGATGAAAATCTTAAGCTTCACATCCGAATCCATTGTATCCAGGGGTGCAGTGCCAATTTTATAGGTGCCGGAGCTCTGGTGGGCCTGACAAAAGCCTGCCATTTCCTATCCTGTTTCTATATATGCCACACGATGACTAAGTATTTCGTGTTTGCACTCACTCACTAAACTGTTGATAATTCACTAGGCAACAAAGATTTTGTTACAGAAGACCAAATAGGTGCTCCTAGCTAATTTCGTATGCTGATTTCAAATCTATAATTAGATTTTTTCTATCACGTCTAGATTTTGTGTAAAATGCAAATCACTTTTAGTAAAATTTTCTACCACGTCCAGATTTTGGTTTTAATCGGCTTAATGCCAGTAATATGAAACTTGCTTTTCAAGGTTAAAGCAATTTTTTTTTGTCAACTATATACAAATTCGAACAATTTTGATAATAAAAATTTATCCCGAGTTGGCAACACTGAGTCAAGAGCATAGTAACGGGCAACGGCCCAACGGTCAGTCGCTACGTGACAGTCAAGCAGAACGGTTGTTGAAGCTCTCTGCTGATGAGCAAGTGACAGGTTGTGGTGACTTGTGTGTTTTTATAGCATTTGTTTTGTACTACGGTGTGTATTTCTTTTTATTTTGCACATCGTAATAATTACTTTCTACGTTTTTTCAGATATTGTATGGTAATTCAAAATGGCATCAAAATAGACGTGCTTGTGTAAATCACCCAGACAACTTCTGCTTTGTCTGTGGACAATATACACCTAAGCCACAACGTAGAAACATAACAACAAAGATTAAACTTGCCTACAAGTGTTATTTTGACTAAGTTAGGAGACCAACAGAGGGACTGGGCACCACATATTTGCTGTGCACAGTGCAATGCAATGTTTAATAGCTTGGATGAATGGTAAAAGAAAAGCTATGCCGTTCTCAGTCCCCATGGTTTGGCGTGAGCCGAAAAATCACTTCAATGATTGTTATTTTTGTTTGACAAAGATTGCTGGTTTCACAAAGAAAAACAAATCAAAGATCACGTACCCAAACTGCGAATCAGCAATGAAACCAGTACCACATGATGAAACAAATCCACCACCAGTTCCACCAGCAACGATAACAGACAGCAGTTCATCTGAAGATTCTGCTAGTGATATAGAAACAGGGAAAGATGGCATATATGTTCCAGATGCAAATATTTCCCACATTTGTTAAGTCAAGCGGAGTTAAATAACTTAGTGCGCGATTTGGAATTACCAAAGAAAAGGCAGAGTTGCTTGGTTCAAGACTTCAAGAATTTAATCTCCTCCAACCAAACACCAAAGTTTCCCATTTCCACCATCGCCATTTGCAGTTTTCATCATTTTACTTACAGGAAGAAAACGTTTGTTTCTGCCACGATATCAGTGGTCTGATGCAAGGGATTGGCTGTCGCTATGATCCAAAAGAATGGAGACTGTTCATTGACTCTAGTAAAGCTAGCCTTAAAGCTGTATTACTGCACAACGGCAATGAAAAACCTTCATACCTGTAGCACATGCCACTGGCCTTAATGAGATTTATGAATCGATGAAACTGCTGCTAAGACTCATCAAATATAAGGACCACACATGGAATATTTGTGGCGACCTTAAAGTTGTATCATTACTTCTTGGGTTACAGTTGGGCTACACAAAGCATATGTGCTTTTTGTGTCTATGGAACAGCAGAGATGACAAGAACCACTACAAAAAACATGATTGGCCATCTAGAACTGAACATGTTGTTGGTAAATACAATGTGAAACACCCAGCACTTATTGACCCTCAGAAAGTACATCTTCCACCACTTCACATTAAACTTGGCCTTATGAAAAATTTCGTGAAGGGTATGGATCATCAAGGTAGTGGTTTCCAATATTTAAAGGATAAATTCAAAGGAATATTGACAGATGCTAAGCTACTGTAGAAGCTGGAGTTTTCACTGGACCACAGATCCGCAGTGTCATCCACGACTCATCGTTTCCATCTAACCTAAATGAGAATGAACTAGGAGCATGGACATCTTTCGTTGAAGTTGTCAAAAATTTTCTTGGAAACCACAAAGCTGAAAACCACCGTAAACTCGTAGAAAACATGCTTAAATCTTATGAAATAATGGGATGCAGAATGTCTTTGAAAATTCATTTTTTACATTCTCATCTTGACTTCTTCCCGGCCAACCTTGGGGCTGTAAGTGACGAGCATGGTGAGCGCTTCCACCAACAGATCTCAGTTATGGAAAACAGATACCAAGGTAATTTCAACCCAAATATGATGGAGATTATTGTTGGTTCCTGCAGAAGGAGAGCTCGTCATCCTACAAGCGACAAAGGAAGAGGACACACCAAAGTTTCACTTAAGAACAGGAATTTGCCTTTCAGTAGTAACAACAAATACTAACGCACTTTGGGTGGATGGTTGGGCGCAGGGGTGGTAACTCCGCTGTCTGTCTTAAGCAGAATAAAGGAGGAAAGACATCCCTGTTCACTAATTATTTAAGTATGCTTAACATAAAACGTGGCACGGAAAAGTAGCTTAGACGGCTTTCGTAATAGAAGCGGGTGAGAAAAAAAATGAAAATAGGGGTTTTCGGTTACACAAAATCTGGACGTGATAGAGAATTTTGATATCAGATCTGAAATCAGCATCAGCGCTTTAGTAGGAATCAGTAGTTCACGTGTCTGTAACAAAAAAAAGTTGAAATTTGTTGCCTAGTGATAATTAATGGAGACAATTTTTTTGTTGCTTGTTATGGTAATTCATCCAAACTTCCTCTTGCAGAGGTGCCGGAGCGGCGCTCCGGTGAGCTCCGGCAGCACTGCACCCCTGATTGTATCAAGCAATGAAAATCTTAACGCGCTCGAGTAAAACCTTTCGACCACTCTGGAGACATGGTGCCTACAGACAGGACTGCCTTTTTATAGTATGGATTATTCAATTTATCCCTCAGTCAAGGCACGATTATGATAAGTTTGAAATCAAGAGACAAATCACTACCTTCTACAGGGTGATCAAAAAGTAACGCAACCCTTGGGAAAACGATTTATTTCAGGAGCAAGTGCTGGAAGTGGGCACCGTTCTGTGCTTCACACAAGTGGATACGTATATCCATTTTACAATCCTAGGAAAGCTATTTTAAAATTTGTGTTTTTACGTAACTCTCAAAATATTTAGAGAAAATAGCCTTGTATCTAAGTATCAGTTTGGTTTTAGGGAGGGCCATGTAAACAAATGACGCAATTTCAGCTGTATTAATACGTATTATATAAAAATCTATATATTATAATAAGAGAGCTGTCCATCTGTCCGTCTGTCCGTCTGTCCGTCACACTTTCAGAAATTGTGAGAAAAAATTGAGAAAAAAATTCAGAAATTGTAAAAAAAATTCAGAAATTGTATTACGGGCGGCAATGTGAAGCTCAAGATTTTCATGACCGTGTTCTTTTCTGTAGTTTAGCAATGGGGGAAGGGTGGGGGTGGGGGTAATCGGGGATGGGTGGGGTAATGGGGAGGTGAGGGGGTTAGCCCCCAAGTTGTATGAATGGGGGTGAGGAGGTTTTGGGAGATACCAGATTCAGAAATGTTGACACAATGTGAAGCTCAAAATTTTCACGGCTGGGTTCTTTTTTTGTAGTTTAGCCTGTCTAACCGTCAGCGAAGCGGCGGGAACTGTACTAGTCTTAATAATAAAGCGTCTTCAGTTCTCTTACTTATGGACCTACCAAAAGCCTTCGGCACAATCCCCCATGACGTACTTATTACTAAATTATTTCATTATGACATAAGGGATGTTGCGTTAGATTGGTTCAAATCATATCTGCGCAACAGAAGTTAATACATCAAACAAAATAACATTATCACCTCCGAGTTGAAAATTACACATGGAGTCCCACAAAGAAGCATTTTGGGTCCCTTACTATTTTTTATCTATATAAATGACTTTCACAATTTTTATAATGGGAAAGGCTTTTAGTATGTTGATGACATCTCCTTGATATACTCAAACATCGATTTTGCATCCCTTAATAAAGAAGTAAATAGAAACATCGTGGCAAGATGTGATTGGTTGAAAACCAACAAATTATTATTATTATTAAATATAAATAAAATAAATTTCTGATGCGAGAAAAATCGATATCAAACGTCAATATTATTACTGACGTGCGGACAATGTCACGTGTGAATGAAAGGAAAATTTTAGGAGTTGCGTCTGATGACGAACTATCTTTTCGACAACATATTATTAAATTTATAGATCATAAAACTCTGGTATTTGTCACTTAGTCAAAGACATTAGACTTCCTATCCAGAAATACATTTAAATGCTATACTTTCCTCTAGTCCAGCCACACCTCGCATACAACATTGCCCCATATGGAAGTGTTTGTGATTATAAATATATATAAATATATGATGAATAAAACCACGAAGGAAAGGAAACACAAAATGGTGCTCAAGCGCTTTCGTCTAATGACATCCTCAGGAACACTGAAGTACATAAAAAGGTTAAGCCTATATATAGGTTACAGAAAGAAAAAAAGAAAAAATAAATAACATACATACACACACACACACACATATATATATATATACATACATATCTATATATACAAATACATACATACATACATACACACATATATATACAATAAACAGAGAAGTAAAAATAATAAAAAAAAAAAAAAAATTAAAAATTAAAACCTTAAAGGATTACCAGTGAGGCGTACAGATTTGTAAGGAAAACTATCGATTTTTAGCACAAGATCAAATGGATTATAAAAATACAAATTTATACTGGAACTCTGCCGGGTTTTAACACAATGCTGCCTATGGTCAGATTTCGATATATATAAAAAAAAATAAATAAAATGCAAATTAAAAGTTAATCGATTTTTAGCACAAGATCAAATGGATTATAAAAATACAAATTTATACTGGAACTCTGTCCGGGTTTTAACACAATGCTGCCAATGGTCAGGTTTCGATATATAAAAAAATAAAATGCAAATTAAAAGTTAATAAAGTAGAAGACAAGTTTACCAAAGATTTAATGTTTTACCCTTCTTATCTATATCTGTTTTAAAGGAATTCAACATAACAGATCGAGTTGAAAAAGACCTTTGCTTATGTTGAAGTTATTTGAAAGTTGGATAATGGCAGACTCAAGAATATTTCTATTAACAATGTTGCTTGAATGGAATAAAACTGAAGCATTATTCCAATCAATACAGTGGGCTAACTCTGACAAATGGACAAAAAGGGCACTGGACAACTGTCCTGTTCTAACGGAATATTGATGCTGTTTTATACGTGTGTGCAAATCCTTTCCCGTCTGACCTATGTAAAAGGAATCACATTGTTTACAACCAATTTTATAGATAATGCCTGAATATTGGTAGGGCTATTTTTTACTATGATATTTTTCACAATATTGTTATATGAAAATACTACATTAATATCCAAAAGTTTAAGTACATTAGCAATGCCTAAAAAGCCCGGGAAAAATGGAAGTACTAAAATATTTTTTGACAAAGTACGAGTGTTAATATTGACACGATAGAAAGTTCGTTTTGCCTTGTTGAGACAAGATTCCATAAACGCAGATGGATATACACAAATCACTTCCAATACCGTTGATTTTTTCCAATTCGGCATCGATGTATTCCGGACTGGCGATCCTAAGGGCGCGGAGAAACATTGATGAAAATATGGCCTTCTTAGTGGGGGTATCATGTCCCGAGTAAAAGTGTACGTAGGACAAATTGTTTGTCGTTTTCCGATAGATACTAAACTTAAAACCTGGGCTTTCCCTATGTACCGCCACATCCAAAAATGGGATTGAATTGTCTTGCTCAACTTCTAAAGTAAACTTAATGGAGGGGACTTGATCATTTAACTGAAGGAGGAAGCTATCCAGGTCACGATTCATGGGCCAGATACAAAAATATCGTAGACGTACCGCAACCAAGGGATGCCAACCCCCAGGATTCTCGGAATATAGGTAATTTCGAAAAACTCCATATAAATATTCCGAGAATCCTGGGGGTTGGCATCCCTTGGTTGCGGTACGTCGACGATATTTTGTGTATCTGGCCCATGAATCGTGACCTGGATAGCTTCCTCCTTCAGTTAAATGATCAAGTCCCCTCCATTAAGTTTACTTTAGAAGTTGAGCAAGACAATTCATCCCATTTTGGATGTGCGGGTACATAGGGAAAGCCCAGGTTTTAAGTTTAGTATCTATCGGAAAACGACAAACAATTTGTCCTACGTACACTTTTACTCGGGACATGATACCCCTACTAAGAAGGCCATATTTTCATCAATGTTTCTCCGCGCCCTTAGGATCGCCAGTCCGGAATACATCGATGCCGAATTGGAAAAAATCAACGGTATTGGAAGTGATTTGTGTTATCCATCTGCGTTTATGGAATCTTGTCTCAACAAGGCAAAACGAACTTTCTATCGTGTCAATATTAACACTCGTACTTTGTCAAAAAATATTTAGTACTTCCATTTTCCCGGGCTTTTTAGGCATTGCTAATGTACTTAAACTTTTGGATATTAATGTAGTATTTTCATATAACAATATTGTGAAAAAATATCATAGTAAAAAATAGCCCTACCAATAATTCAGGCATTATCTATAAAATTGGTTGTAAACAATGTGATTCCTTTTACATAGGTCAGACGGGAAAGGATTTGCACACACGTATAAAACAGCATCAATATTCCGTTAGAACAGGACAGTTGTCCAGTGCCCTTTTTGTCCATTTGTCAGAGTTAGCCCACTGTATTGATTGGAATAATGCTTCAGTTTTATTCCATTCAAGCAACATTGTTAATAGAAATATTCTTGAGTCTGCCATTATCCAACTTTCAAATAACTTCAACATAAGCAAAGGTCTTTTCCAACTCGATCCTGTTATGTTGAATTCCTTTAAAACAGATATAGATAAGAAGGGAAAAACATTAAATCTTTGGTAAACTTGTCTTCTACTTTATTAACTTTTAATTTGCATTTTATTTTTTTTATATATATCGAAACCTGACCATAGGCAGCAGCATTGTGTTAAAACCCGGACAGAGTTCCAGTATAAATTTGTATTTTTATAATCCATTTGATCTTGTGCTAAAAATCGATTAACTTTTAATTTGCATTTTATTTATTTTTTTTTATATACAGTATATCGAAATCTGACCATAGGCAGCATTGTGTTAAAACCCGGCAGAGTTCCAGTATAAATTTGTATTTTTATAATCCATTTGATCTTGTGCTAAAAATCGATATTTTTCCTTACAAATCTGTACGCCTCACTGGTAATCCTTTAAGGTTTTAATTTAAAAATTATTTTTTTTTTTTTTATTATTTTTACTTCTCTGTTTATTGTATATATATGTATGTATGTATGTATTTGTATATATAGATATGTATGTATATATATATATATGTGTGTGTGTGTGTGTGTATGTTATTTTTTATTTTTTTCTTTCTGTAACCTATATATAGGCTTAACCGTTTTATGTACTTCAGTGTTCCTGAGGATGTCATTAGACGAAAGCGCTGAGCACCATTTTGTGTTTCCTTTCCTTCGTGGTTTTATTCATCATAAATATTTTTCACGTGTTACCTTCGTGAAATAATTTCATATATAAATAATATATATATAATGACATATATAAAATTATATATATATATATAGGGATATGTAGATATAGATAAATATAAATATATATATATAGATGTATATATAAAGAAATATAAATATATTTATATATATATATATATATAAATAAATATAAATATATATATATATATAAATAAATATAAATATATATATATATATATAATAAATATAAATATATATATATATAAATAAATATAAATATATATATATATATATAAATATATATATATATATATATAAATAAATATAAATATATATATAAATAAATAATATATATATATAAATAAATAAATATAAATATATATATATATTATATATATATATATATATATATATATATATATATATAAATATAATATATATATATGTATATATATAAATAAATAAAATATATATATATATAAATAAATATAAATATATATATTTAAATAAATATAAATATATATATATATATATATATAAATAAATATATATATGTATATGTATAAATAGATATAAATATATATATATATAAATAAATATAAATATATATATATATATGTATAAATAAATATAGGTATATATATATATGTATGTAAATAAATATAAATATATATATATATAAATATAAATATATATATATATTATATATATATAAAATAATAAATATATATATATATATATATATAAAAATAAATATAAATATATATATATATATATATATAAATAAATATAAATATATATATATATAAATAAATATAAATATATATTATATGTATATATATGTAAATAAATATAAATATATATATATATGTATAAGTAAATATAAATATATATATATATATATAAATAAATATAATATATATATATATAAATAATATAAATATATATATATATATATGTGTAAATAAATATATATATATATATAAATAAATATAAATATAT